>SKCR01019484.1:0-105178 GCA_019454045.1 Zanthoxylum bungeanum | reverse complement strand
CACTTTAATAAAGGTGATGTGAATAGTGATGGACTAGATGTGTAATTGATGTGCATAGTGTTTACCTTTTTGTTTGACTTTTGAAATTCAAATTAAAGGTAAATGCAAATGAAATTAAAGTAAATTTTCACACAAGTATATAAGATATACTTCAAATGCAAATCAAGTGAACTTAACACATTTTTCATCTCTCTCATTTCTCTCAAAAAGCTCACGCCCAAACTGAAATATGTGAACTGGTTTTGAACCATTTTAGGCGTGAATTGGGAAGCCAAGAGTTGGATTTTTGTGGCAAAAACCGCAAGTGCTAGCACACTACGAGACTTGCGAAGGTGCTAGGGAGGTTCAACCATGAGCCGGGATCCGTCGGACGAGGCTTGGAGCTCCGTTTCGTCACTCAAAATTCTATTTTTGGAGGCAGTGAACTGCATCATTTGTGCGCCTATGGCAGTGGCTTTTTGGCCTTGATTCGTCTCCAAATCGACTCAACCGATCGATGTGAGTATTCCGCTACCTCTGTTGATGTGTTCACTCATTAATTTCATGTCTTGTTTGATCTTGGGACCTAGATAATAACCAACAGGAATATTGAACTTTACTTGTTTGAATATTTCATAAATTTCCGGGGAATGGTTCAATTTCTTTGTTTCTAATGCTTGAGGGAATGAAGGTGCATGTGAAAAATTATTATTATTAACGATAAATAATGGTTCATCAGCCCCTTTCTTACCCTCTGAATCTTTTTTATTCTTAGCTTCACGAAGTTCAAGGATATGTCTGTGGATGTGTTTACCACTATGAAGAGTAATAACATATTTAACTTGGTCAAAGTGTTGATTTCTAGAACTACCCTCGTGAGAATTTAAATGACTCTTGGGACTTGAATGTGGCTGTGCAGGAAACTTTCTTTTCTCATTAATGGTTAATGTAGATGTAATTTTAGCAAAAGTTTCTCTTAAATCATTCATCGTTTGTGCATTTTGGTTATTGACGGCTTCCTGTTTTTCCATGAATGCATTCATGGTATCTTCAATGGTTTTCCTAGGTGGTGGGACATATGTTGCATAATTATGGGAATTTCGGAAATTCTGGTGAACCTGAGAAGGTTGTTGTGAGGATTGTGCTTGGTTATCATTCCTTCAATTGAAGTTTGGATGGTTTATCCAACCAGAATTATAGGTTTGTGAGTGTGGGTTTGGATTTGGTCTGTAGAATGTGTTTATAGAACTTACTTGGTCATGGAGACATTCTTATAAGGCTGGTAAAGATTTGACATAGGACTTCATGAATTGACTTGACTTGATCACCCTTCCATGCTTCTAAAGCTTCAATTTTTTAAATAGAGATACACACTTGGCAGTAAGGTCATGGTCTTCCCTGAGGCTAAACATACCTCTACCAGATGGCTGTGGTTTTACAGACGACTCATAAGTGCCAATTTTGTCCTATTATTATTCTTTGCTATGTGTTCTACGTATTCTAGTGCATCTTCGGGAACTTTGTACCTAAACTCACCATTGCACACCATCTCCATTACTTGTCTACCTTGGGGTGTTAACCCCTTGTAGAAATAGGCAATCAGCCTCCATATTTCAAACCTGTGATGTGGACAAACATTTAACATCTCTTTAAGCCTCTCCCAACATTGCTAAAGTGTTTCTAATGATTCTTGTGTGAAGGATGTGATTCTTCTTTAAAGGAATTTGTTCTATGAGGGGGAAATAACTTTTTAAGAAAAGGTTTTTGTAATCATCCTATGTTCTAATAGATCATGACCTATTTTAGCTTTATCCTTTAAAGAAAAGGGAAAAAACTTTAAACGAATTATATTCATGCTACAATTTTGGTATGTGTAAGTGTTACATACCTCTTCAACCTCTCTTAAGTGTTGATCAGGATTCTTTGATTCTAGACTGTAAAATGTGGGTAAAAGATGGATGATACCTGATTTAAAATTGGAATGTGTTGCAATCTGGAGGAAAAACAATGCATGATGGCGATCATATCCTAGTGGGATTCATAAATTGTCTTAGTGACCTAGGATGATTAGGATCTCCATGCTGAGACTTGTTTTCTTCCTGATTAACTGGGTTTTCAACCCATGCATGTGGATTTTTAACTGGATTTTCAGTTTGGCTCTCGTCCATTTTGACGAACGGCGAAGGTGATGGAGATTCTCTGTTTAGTCTTCTATTGGATGATCGAGATCGGTGTCTCATGCAACCTAAATAAAAAATAAAACAAATACAATATTTATAAAAAGGAAATTAATGACAAGATTAAAAAAAATAGACAAAAAAATAAAATACAGAAAAAGAAAAAGAAAATTTATTCTATCTTCTAAATAATAATTCCCTACCAACGGCGCCAAAACTAGACACGCTCAAAAAGTGGTCTTTCACTCCAAAGTATAAGAGTGTCAAAGTAATAAAATAACCCGGTAAGTCCGGGGTCGATCCACAGAGAATAGATTTAGTAAAATAGAATGATAAGTAGAGAAAAAAGAAAAAGGTTTGATTTGTTGGAGTTTTTGGAAACTTTTAAGTGAAAATGCAGTAATAAAATGAAATGTTGGAGTTAGGGGATCCACTTTTAATATTTTAATTCTTGAAATATCGCTTAATTATAATATATAAATTGTCATTGCTACCCAATTAATTTATCTCATGAATTAATTATGCCAATATATAGAACCAGCCATAAAGACAGTAGTCATTTATGTCGATAACTAGTCCTGCCAAGGTACTAAGTATGCCAAAAACATAAAAATCAGTCAAAAAGGCGGTGATACTGTATAAAATTAGCCATATAGGCGGTGATACCATTTGTATATAACAAGTCCTGCCCAGGTACTCAATTATGCCAAAATCGTATAAAATCATCCATATTGGTGGTTGCAACATAAAACTAGGCATATAGGTAGTAGCAAGATAAAACCGGCCATATAGGCGGTAGCCAATTTTGTCAATAATAAATCTACAACTAAATCAAGTTTTAATCATTAGATTACAATTTATTTATTATAATGTAGGCGAGATTGATCTAAGTTTTCATTATAAAAGCTTCACCCATTAGTCCAGCGAAAAGAAATTAGCTACTCATTTTGTAATTAAACATACTCGTAATTTTAATACTGAAAGAAAAAGACATTATAGAAAGCTTAAATAAAAATAAACACACAAGACACTCTATTCCAAAGTTTATACAGAAGTTAGAAAGAAAAGTATGAAAAATTCTTCTATCGGAGGCTTCAATTGATAGGCAAAGTTTGGTCGGCACGTCGTGACACCAAGGCTCTGTGCGGCGCGATGCGCATGCCACGTTGGGGACACGTGTTGAGAGAATAGCGTGTTCTGCAGTGTCTTGGTATTATTAGGTGCGTCGCGACCCGCCGACATTTTCGTGTCGCGAAACAGAAGCTGAATTTCAGTTTTTACCCTTTTCCAAGTCTGGTTTGTCCTGTCGAGCTTCCAAGCAGTATTTTACCTACCAAATAAAAAAATAACACAATAAAAACACTCAAAATATAACTTAAAATATTATTTCACAAACGTACCAAATTAAGGGGATTAGTGAAACTATAAGTATAAAATGATTGATTTATCGTATAATAAATATGCATTTTCTGTTGTTCATCAATATTCACTATTAAGTTCTTAACAATCCCAAATTAAGCTAATATTCTCATTTTCTCAAAATAACAAGCAACAAAGTTGAAGCCATTAATAAGATTATTCAACTCAAAAGAAGCAATTGGATGAAACCCATTACCTTTAGGATTGAAATGCAAAACTCCTTTTTACTGCACTACCATGAAATAGAGAGAAGAGAAGAGAAGGGTGATTTACTTGTTTACTACTTCACAACACTCAATATTAAGCTTATGGCTTGAATCATGGGTTATCAAGAATGAAATTTTCCAAATAGTATATCTATCCAAAATTGCTTCCCTTCACTACCTTGAACCGAAATGATGATAGGTGTGTAGAAGGTTTCTCCAAATCGTGTGGTGAGGAAAGGAAGATGAGAAAGTGAGTTGAGAGAGTGTGGTTCACGTTTTTGTCCCTTTTTTTTTAAGAAAAAAAATTGCTTTTACTAATTCCCTTTTTATTACATCACCCTTAAAAAAAATCTAAGCCAAAGTAACAATATTTGGCTCTAACATTTCTAATTCTTCAATTCTTACTTCTATTCAAAAAACTACCATAAGTTAAGCATTCAATAACTATAAAATTCCAAACTTAGGGTATTCCAATCATTTATTTACTTAAGTCGGGAATAATCTCAGTCATAGCCAGATAATTTCGTAAAAATTCTAATAATTAACCCACGAGTTATTATATTTATCCTTTCAATTGAATCTTGAACTAGATCTAGACCCAATAGTTTGGTCTCTTTAACCTCAAACCATCCCACAGGAGATCGACATTTATGCTTATATAGGGCCTCAAAGGGCACCAGTTGAATACTAGAATGATGGCTATTAATATAAGCAAATTCAATCAATGGTAGGTACCCGTCCCAACTTCCCTCAAAGTCCTAAGTACCGGCCCTCAGCATATCCTCTAAGGTCTGGATGGTACGCTCAGATTGCCCATCTGTCTAAGGGTGAAAAGCTGTTCTAAACCGTAACTAAGTACCTAGAGCCTCTTGAAAAGACTTCCAGAATTTTGAGGTAAATTAGGTACCTCGATTAGATACAATAGAAATGGGTACTCTATGCAAGGAAACAATATTATCTAGGTAAATCTGTACATAACTGAGATGCCGAGTAGATGGTTCTTACTGGAAGAAAATGCGCTGATTTCATCAGTTTGTCCATTTTCACCCAAATCAAGTCAAAACCTTTCTATGTCCGTGGAAGACCCGTAATGAAATATGGTGATTTTATCCCACTTCAATTTCTCTATTTCTAAACCTTGAAGCGTACCCACAGGTTTCTGAAGCTCTGCTTTCACTTTTTGATAAGTGAAACACTTGGATACAAACTCTGCCGCACCCCTCTTCATTCCTTCCCACCAATAGAACTGTTTTAAATCCCGATACATTTTTATTGTGCCAAGGTGCATAGTATAAGAAGACGCGTGAGCCATTTCCATAATCTTCCTCTGTAATTTTGCGTATACAATCACCACTATATGATCATTAAACTGCAAAACACCCTGCTCATCAACCTGGAACTCTATTTTATCACCTTGCAATATACTGTCTTTCTTAATTTGGATATATTCATCGGTTGACTAGGCTTATTATATCTCTTCAAGAAGGATCGACTTAACTTGAATTTATACAAATAATACCTTGAATTCAAAAGGCTGAAGCTCCACTCCACTTTGTAAACATTTATGCAGTTCTCGTACTCTCTTCCTTATGTCCATCAGTAAATAAGCTAAACTTCCAACCTTTTTTCTACTTAACGCATCAGCCACCACGTTTCCTTTTCCTGGATGATACAAAATGAAACAATCATAATCTTTCAAGAATTCCACACACCTTCTTTCTCTCAGGTTTAAGAATGGTCTCCCGAGGATGATGGCACGTCGTCATCTTCCTCCTTGTCAAAGATAATGAGATATGCTGGGAAAATGAATTCGTCGACTTTGACCAGCATATCTTCAACTACACCTCTCTGAAATGTGAGCGTTCTATCAGCAAGTTGCAAAGAGACTGAGGTGGGCATTGCTTCTCCAATATTCAGTTTCTTGTAAATGGAAAACGTCATCAAGTTAATACTAGCACTTAAATCACACAAAAACGGCATCAAGTTAATACTAGCACCTAAATCACACAAAGCCTTATCGAAGTTATGTTCTCCTTGTTGGACAATTATGACCCATAGCGTCACTATTTGTACAGATCATGGTGTTGTTGTACAAATTAACTATGTGACAAAGGAAATTGCTCTTTTATCATTTGTGATTAGATCACCAAGATATATAAATGATAGAAGGTTCATATGATTAGTTCCTGGATTGAGATGATATGAGACAGTATCAATCCACGAAGGTTTAATCATTAAATATCCCTAGTCAGAGTATTATCGAGATTGGACATCGATAATGCGTAAAAGACTAGTATTACACTTGGGCGCATTGTGAGGGCATAACGACATAGTTCTCATATATTTATGTATAAGATACTCATGCAAGTGTAGTAGGAGGTTGTGTTTTACCGATGGTACGGAAAAAAAATTTGCTCTGGATAGACCCCTCGAAATTCCATTTGTAGTATGGCTATGTGTCTATGGAAGTCCGAAATCAGGGTAGGTGTATTTGGTCTTAACCTGAGACTTGCACCGCTAATACTTGCGACAATCAATATACTTTGGTTTTGGTCGTCCAGGGCTTTAACCGATTCTGTGTACGCCTCTTCTGGGTATATTGAGAATCATAGTGTATTGGGTGTGATGTCGAGATGGAAGTATCACTCCAGTCATAGTGGAGATGATGATCACGCAGGATACGGAACTGGTTCTCTTATGTACTGCAGTCATCGGGATAAAATGACTAGGTCATGTTTATCTGATATAGAGACTAGTTACCAGAGATCCGATATGTGCTTCGTACGGGGCAGACACAATTCCAGCCCCAGGCCTTGCACGTGACATCCGATGCTGGATCGAAATATGCAATACTACGTATACTACGCCTGATATAGATCACATATTCCTGTAAGGATATTTCTGGAGAATTGGGTAGGCATGGCGCTTTGCTAGAAGCCAACATTGTCTTGTAAATCGGTACAAATGTAGTACTAGGTACGTACATGTTCGGATAGTTTGACGACCGGATTTACTGCCAACATATCTGGGGATCTCATTGGTCACTTCCCGAAGATTCACCGATGACGTATGACTCGCACTTTATTAATCTGGGATTAATTATAAGAGAGAGAAAATTAATCTTGGATTAATTACAGAGATATTTTATCTGAGATAAAATATTAATCAAAGAGAGAAAACGATTAATTTGGAATTAATCGATAAAATAATATATTTGATATATTAAAAGAAATTGGATTTCGACAAAGAATTAAAATTAGATTTTAATTCGGGCGAACGAGTTAATTTAGAATTAATTCGTTAGCGACGTGAATATTAATTTTGTTAGGCATAATTATCTAATTACGTCGTAATGAAAAATTTGTTAATTTCGAATTAGCGAACCCGAGCCCGAGAGTGTTTACGGGCGCACTCGCATTGCGATTTTAAGTGCGGCCCACAAGTCACATCAATGTCAAATCATTAGTCACATCAAGCGTCAAATCACATGCCACTTTGAGTGATGTGACAATTTGTCACTTGATTGATTGATGGAAGTGGTTGAGGCTTTATTGCCTTTTGACTTTTTTGAAATTGAAAAGTGGTATATGTTTAATTGTTTTTGGAAAATCAATTAATATATACATAATACAATTTCTTTTCTCTCTCCTTCACCATTCACGGTTTTGGAGCCCTTTCTTCCTCCCCTCCCTCTCTCGGTTTTGAACCAATTTTCTTCTTCATTGTTTGGCAAGGCCGAAAATAACAAGGATGAAGATGGTGATTTTTGTGGCAAAATCATCAAGAGCTAGCACTCAAAAGAGTATATACCAAGGTGATAGGGAACTAATTTCATGAGCATGGAACCATCAAACCAAGCTTGGAGCTTGAAGATTCATCCATGGAGGACAACTTGAAGATGGCCGAAAATGATGGAGCCCAAAAGAGGACCATTGTCGTGAGCTTCTTCTACCTTGGAGGAAAAGATTTTCTTCATCGCATCCAATCCGATCAATGTAAGTATGATTTCGCCGTACTTCTTGATGTATTCACATGTATTTTCATTATTTGATATGATCTTGGGATGCTTAGATAATTCCAACAATGGTATCAGAGCCTAATTGAGTATGAAAACAATTTATGGTTAAAATTAGGTTAAATCAATTTGAGCATGATTTGATGAAATTGTTTGATTGAGTATGCTTAAATGATGTTTAATTGAAGTTGTGCATGATCAATTTCATGAAATTTGATTGGATCAATTTTTGCCCAATATGTAAGGCTTGGCCGAATCTTATAGAACCCTAAAAGTCTTGGTATTTTTTGTTTCGTTGATCATTGGATGACTTGAAACGATTGGGTAATGTTTGATTTGTAATTCAATTGGATTGAAACCGAATTAGACATTAAATCCCCAAAATGCCAGAGAGCTTACTAGCATGAAATGGGTTTGATTTTTGATTAAAATGTGTTGGACATGTTTGGATGTTAATGAGCATAATTAATTAGGCTAATTGATGTTTGGAAATTTTAAATTTGGGTAATTAATTATGGCTTACACTTTGAGTAATTAAATTGTGAAATTGGAATTTTGGAATTTAATTATGTTGGGCCAAATTTGGAATTGGATTGAATTTAATTATGGAATTGGAATTGGAATTGGAATTTGGAATTGGAATTTAATTATGTTGGGCCAAATTTGGAATTGGGCTTTAGAAGTTGTAATTGGGCTTAAATGGGCTTGGTTGTACCAAGATGAGTTTAGGCTAAATTGGTTGGATCCAATTGGGCCCAAATCCATTTCCATAAAGTCCAATTATGACTAATGGACCTTAATTCTTTAATTGGGCGTAATGGGCCAAAATTGGTTTCTTTGCACATAATGGTGATTCCTTAAATGGGCGTTGGTATTTGGGTTTGAACCATGTTGACCAAAAGTCCATGCCTTAGAAATTAATTAAAAGCCCATTGGACTTTAAATTAAATAACATTGGATGTTAATCCGGCTTTGAGACCCATAGCGATTAGATTTAGAATCTAAGCGTAAAGGTACATTATAAAGTGTAAATATTTAATTTGGAATTAAATAAATGAATTAGTTTAAAAGAAAATTAAATTGGATTTAATGTTGTAGTTTAATTTAATTCAAGAATTCATACTTTGAGTACTTTTTCGCAAAAACGAGTTTGACTCGCGTAAAATCAAATCGTTGTTTGAAATTGGATGGTCATTAATTATCAGATTAATTAATTGGATTAGATTGATTGATAACTGCTTGTGTGATACATGGTGCGATGCATGAATAATGTATATACAGATGAATATTAAGAGGGGTGGGACAATTTTGGAAATTGTTGAATAAATTTAGAATTTATTAATTGGACCTGCGTGTCAGCCTATTCCTCTACTCTTTTGTATTTCGCTTCTCCCTACTCCCTCAATGTAATGAGGTTTGCTTTAGAATGTTATGTAACGAAACGGAGTAGAAGTAATACCTGTGCTTAGCGGGAGAGAGGAAAGAGAGATTTGTTCTAAGGAACAATTTGTTTAAGATATCAGGCGTATATCGTTATTATAATTATTTGTAATGCGCCGTATTATGTGTTTAGAATGCATGTTTTAAGGGTGTTGATGATGAGTTCGATAACCAAGATAATTAATTGGTTGCCAATTGCACGCGAACCATCAACATCATATAAGCGTTTTTCCATCCATTGAGTGATTCTTAGCAAGATCCAAGACTGGACATTGGTTTGTTGGCCAATGTCAAGACCTTTTGTCCGTCGAGGATGTGTTTTTGAATCATGAAGGATTTGTTCCATATTGGTGCTGTCCAAGTTTGTGGAGTTTTTTTTGCAATCAAGATCCTTCTGTCCATCGACATTGTTACGAAGCTTTCCAAGGTCATGGTTCCACTTAACTGAGATCACAAAGTTTGTGTGTGCCAAAGCAAGACGTATTTTATCTAGGAAAAAGGTTGGCAATATTTGGATATATTGGTTGACAGTTTTATGACCCATAGCGTCACTATTTGTACAGATCACGGTGTTGTTGTACAAATTAACTATGTGACAAAGGAGATTGCACTCTTATCATTTGTGATTAGATCACCTAGATGTATAAATGATTAGAGGTCCCTATGATTTGTTCCTGGACGGAGAATGATATGAGACAGTATCAGTCCACGAAGGATTAATCATTAAATATCCCTAGCCGGAGTATTATCGAGACAGGACATCGATAATGCGGAATAGGCTAGTATTGCACTTGTGCGCGTTGTGAGGGCACAACGGCATAGTTCTCATATATTTAAGTATTGGATACTTATGCAAGTGCGATAGGAGGTTGTGTTTCACCGATGGTACGGGAAACAGCTTCGCTCTGGATAGACCCCTCGGAATCCCATTGGTATTATGACTATGTGTCTATGGGAGTCCGACATCAGGGTAGGTGTATTTGGTCTTAACCTGAGACTTGCACCGCTAATGCTTACGACAATCAATATACTTTAGTTGAGGTCGTCTAGGACTCTAACCGGTTCTGTGTACGCCAACTGCTGGGTATATTGAGAATCGTAGAGTATTGGGTGTGATGTCAAGACGGAAGTATCACTTCAGTCATAGTGGAGATGATGTCACGCAGGATACGGTATTAGTGCTCTTAAGTGTTGCGCAACCATCGGGATATTATGACTAGGTCATGCATATCCGATTATAGAGACTAGTTACCAGACATCCGACATGTGCTTCGGACGGGGCAGACACTTATCCAGCCCCAGCCCTAGCACGTGACTATCCGATACTGGGCCGATATACACAATACTTGGTATACTACGCTTGATACAGATCTTAAATATTCTTAGATGGATATGACCGGAGAATTGGGTAGACTTCGTGCTTTGCTAGAAGCCGATCGTGTCTCGTAAATCGGTAGAACGTAGTACTTGGTACGTACGTGATTCGGATACTCCGACGACCGTATTTGCTGCCGAATTATCCGGGGATCTCATGGGTCGCTTCCCAAAGATTCACCGATGACGTATGACTCGCACTTTTATTAATCTGGGATTAATATGATGAGAGAGAAAATTAATCTGGGATTAATTACAGAGATATTTTATCTGGGATAAATATCAATTTAAAGAGAGAGAATGATTAATTTGGAATTAATCGAGGAATTAATATATTTGATATATTAAACGAAATTGGATTTCGACGCGGAATTAAAATTAGATTTTAATTCGGGCGAGCGAATTAATTTAGAATTAATTCGTTAGCGACGTGAATAGTGATTTCGCTAGGCGTAATCATTTAATTACGACGCGACGGAAAATTCGTTAATTAGAATTAGCGAATCCGAGCCCGAGATTATTTGCGAGCGCATTCGCATTTCGAATTCGAGCGCGGCTCGTCAAATCAAGTCGCTAGTCGCATCTAGCGTCACATCAAGCGTCAAATCATGTCACTTTGAGTGATGTGACAATTGATTAGATTGATTGATTGAGTTGACTTGATGTGACTGAGTGTGGTGTGTTGGCAATTAAAGCCAAATGTGTTTGAAATGAATGGATTTCATTTCAATTGTATTAGATAAACTTTTACATTCACCAAAACGTACCACCACACTTTCCCTCCTCTCTCTCTTCTTTTTTCTCCTTCCTCTCTCCACACGCATTTTCTTCTTTTCTTGAGGCAGTGAACTGCCGATGGAAGCAAAGGAAATTAGGGAAGCAAGTGTGTTTTATGGCAAAACAAGAGTGCTAGCACACTCCGAGATCAATGCGAAGGTGATAGGGAAGTCCCCCCATGAGCCGGGAACTTTTGATGAAGCTTGGAGCTCGTTTTTGATGTTCAAAATGGCCAAAAATAGCAGCCCATTTCAGCCACTGTCACAGCAGTTCACTGCCCAACAGTGAGCAGAATTCAGTTCGTTTTTGTTGCCCAATCGTCTCTCAACCGCTCGATGTAAGTATTCCGCAACTTCGTCGTTGTATTCACTTATGATTCATGCTTGAGTTTTGATCTTGGGACCTTTAAAAACTCCAACAATGGCATCAAGAGCTTAGGTTAAAAGCATGAAAAAGTTAGGGCTAAAATTTGGGCAAACTTGATTTTGAGCATGATAAATTAAATTGGATGGATTTGTATGCTTAAATGTGTTTGAATTGAAGATTGATTGGGTCAATTTGAAGAAATATGATTGGATCATTTTTTCCCCAAATTTACTCTTGGCCGAAAATTGTGATGATTTAATGTCTTGGGATTTTTGATTTTTGACAATTGGATGTGTTGGAAATCATTCGGGAATATGATTTGATGTCGATTGCGGAATCAATTGGATTGAATTCGATTCGGACGTAAAATCCCCAAATTGCCAAGTATGTCATGAAACTTGAAATTGGGTAAAATTGATTTGAGCATGCAATTATGAAATTGGATGATTAAGTATGCTTAATATGTTTTAATTGATGATTGGTTGGATCAATTTGATTAAATTGTTTTGGAACAAATTTCCCCAATTTTGATGTGTTGGCCGAATAGGAATGCCCTATTGTCTTGGTATTTTGTTTTTTAATTCATTGGATGACTTGAAACAATTAGGATGTTGATTTAATGTTGATTTGGATTAATTGGATTGAAACAAATTGGACATAAAATCCCTCTCCTTGGCCGAGACTTAAAGAGCATGTATATGGGTTTGATTTTAATCAAATATGTTGGACATATGATGATGATAATGAGCATGATTAATTGTATGAATTGATGTTTTAGAAATGTTAATTTGGGTGATTAATCATGATATACACTTTAGGTAATTAAATTGCGAAATTGGATTTGTGTAATTTAATTAATTGGGCTAATTTTGGAAATTGAGCTTGAATTGTTGTTATTGGGCTTATTGGGCTTTGTTGTACAAAGTTGGGTTAAGGCAAATTGGATTGGATCCAATTGGGCCCAAAACCGCATCCATAAAGCCCAAATGCAACATAATGGACCTTTGTAATTTAATTGGGCCTAATGGGCCAAAATTAATTTAAAGGCTTATGGGGTAAATCCCGGATTGGACTTTGGTTGCGGGTTTGACCCGAGTTGACCAAAAGTCCACGCCTTAAGAAATTAATTAAAAGCCCATTGGACTTTAATTAAGTTGACGTTGGACGTTAATCGGGCTTTGAGACCCGTAACAATTAAATTTGGAATTTAATTCGTAAAAGGTTTATTAATAAAGTGTGATATTTAATTTGGAATTAAATAGTGAATTAGAATTAAATACAAATAAATTGGATTTAATTGTGTAGTTTAATTTAATTCTAGAATTTGTACTTTAAGTACTTATTCGCAAAAACGAGTTTGACTCGAGCAAAATCAAATCGTTGTTTGAACATTGGATGATCACATAATTATCAGATTAATTAATTTGATTAGATTGATTGATAGCATGCTTGAGTGAATACATGGTTGTGATGCATGAATAATGTATATCGGATGGATATTAGATGGGTGGGGCAATTTTAGAAATTGTTGTAATAAATTTGATTTATTAATTGGACCTGCGTGTCCAGCCTTATCACCTCTATTCTTTGTATTCTCTTCTCACCTATTCCCCTCAATGTAAATGAGGTTTCTTTAGAAGTGTAGTGTAACGGGTAGAAGAAATATTTGTGCTAGCGGGAGAGAGAAAGTGAGAGATTTGATCTAGGATCAATGTGTAAAATATCCATCCGCATATCATTATTATTTTATCATATGCGCTTTATTATGTGTTTAGAATGCATGTTTAAGGGTGTATGATGATGAGACCTTAACAAAGATAATAAATTGGTTGCCAATTTGCACACGAAAAACCCTCATCAAATATCATGCGTTTTTCCTTCCATTGAGTGATTCTTGCTCAAGATCCTAGATTGGCATGGGTTGTTGGCCAAAGTCAAGCCCTTGTCCGTCGAAGATGTGTTTGAATCACGAGGCTTTGTTCCATATTGGTGTCTTGTCCAAGTTGTGGTTTGTTGGCCAAAGTCAAGACCACTTCTTGTCCATCGACATTGATTACGAAGCTTCCATGGTCAATGGGTCGCGCTTGACTGGGATCATTAGGTTTGTTGTGCCAAAGCCAAGGCCTAGTTGATTCAGAGGAAAAAGGTTAGGTAATACATTGGATGTATTGGCATATATAAGATATATGTTTCGGACTTGGATGTCCACCTACTGGATCTAGGAATTGGATTGGATCCAATTGATCTTAGAGATCTACCTAGTTAATTATCATACAATTTGTTGGCCAAAGTCAAGATTGTGTGATATTTAACGGGATCCTAGCCCACTAGGAAACACGGTTTCCCGAGTACTCGACAGAGGGTTAGAGGCTCGCCGAAAAATAGTGGGAGGCAAGAATTGAATTTGCAATACTCGTTCAATTACTCGCCATACGCGCTCATTTAAATTATTTCGTCGTTAGATTAAATGTTAGTTGGACTAATATTTAAATTGTTGTTTTATTTAACAGTTGGACTGTATTATAGTTGATTATATATAATTGGATTATATTAATCAATATATTTGAATTAATTAATTTCAGTTTACAGTTGATTTTATAATTGGATTATAGTAATCAATGTAATTGAGGTTAATTAATTTAGATTATATTTGATTATATAGTTGGACTATTATAATCATTATAATAAATAGTACCACAAATCGTTGATTAAATAGTTGGACTATTAGAATCAAGATAGATATGAAAGATTAGTGTTTAAGACATAATCCTGGGTGAAAATGTATTTAAACGACTTTAATTTTCAAATCGGGAATAAATTTTCAGGATGGTCCTGGAAACTAATTAGTTATTTTATTTGATAAAATAATATTATGCCTAAGTCCGGAATTAAGCAAATAAGTGGAACATGATATTTGGAATATTCATGTAATGATAACTTTAGTGCTTAATCCATAATACTTGTCATATAGACTCCTTAATTTCTTTATCAGAACTAAGGATTAGATTCTTAAAGTATGATATTGAAATTGAAGGATATTCAAAGATTAGATCTTGAAGTACTTTTAAAATTGCAATAAATAATTCTTGGAGAATTAAAGACTATTCTCAAGGAGATAAAGTCAAAATTTGCAATTAGGCAAGTAGTGCAAGGCACACCTTACTTCAATATTCTGGAAACCCGAGGCTTGGTCAAAGGCAACTGGAATATTGAAAATGACAAAGGCAAAATCATTATAGTCTTCTTGGAAGATAAATGACATATCCCAAAATGTCTGCACAATTGTGGCAAACGGAATCGCGAAGCGTGACTGTCGTTTGGACAAAGCAGACATGAAGGAATTGAAGACGAGCAAGGCTCTGACTTCAAATATGTTTGTCAAAATTATGTTCATTACTAGTATTAAAATTGGATTTTTAGATACTTAATATGGTACATAATAAATATATATATTGATGTTCAGAATCTGCTATGAGCAGGATTAGAGAACTGTTATAATGTAACTAGTTTGACTAGATACATTATCTCTTTATCAGTGTTTAACCCACTGCGGGTGAACCTTTATATTTTAGAACACTAAAGTGTTTTATTATATAAGGATGATATTGAGATAAACACATTAGATGTGAATAACAGAATTTATATTTTGAATATAAATAAATCTCAAATATATATATATGACAAACAAATAGCTCAAAATGATTTGATCAGAAGAAACTAATTATGGCATTGTTGTCTGGGACACAATCGAACAAGACTCGTATATCCACACTTTCGAAGAGTGGGTACTCGGACTGTTTTGATTCCAATCAAATAAAGTCTACGAATCTAGTTTATTGGGCAATGTGCCTAAAACACTATTTACTTGGTAAAAGTGTAAAATGCCATCGATCTATTAGCCCTTGTTCATATGAAACAAGTGGGCCCATGTCTAGCTAGGCTAGATATGGATATGAATATTTCGTGACCTATACGGATGTGGCATCGCGTAATGGTTGTGTGTTTCTTTTGAAGAACACAAATCGGAAACTTTTAGAGTTTCGACACGAAATAGACAAATAGATCGACTATAGTATATACTACCGTCACGGTAAGACCGTAATGGAAAATACTTAAGCAATAAGTTTCTTATATACTTGAAGTAGAGTATTTCTTTCAAATGAGGACTCCTCCCGGAACACGTCAAAGTGACGGTGTGTCCGAACGGATTAACCGAATCATGTTAGACATGATAAGGCTAATCATGAGTCGCTCTGAGCTACCATTTCCTTCAACGGATAAGTTTTAACAGTGCAATAACTTATTTAGAATAAGGTTCCATAATAATCTGTTTGACAGATTACATATTAGATATGAACGGGAAAGAAACCGGGTTTCTCATTCCTGACCATTTGGGATGCTAGGCATATGTTTGGATGATACCAAACTAGAACCCAAATTGGATAAGTGTCAATTGTAGGCTATCCTAGGGATACCATAAGTATTGTATTTATACATCTCACCAGAGAACAATTAGATTGTTGCTCACCATGCAGTTTTCCTGAGAGGAATACAGACATGCAGTGGTAAGTGGGAGGATAGTAAAACTCGATGAAAATCGGAGTAATACTATTCAAGGCACCTATTCCTAATGGAACATAAATAGTTCATCAAGGATGAAACTATTCCATTAATCTTCGAGTACACAAGAACCACGTAGATCGGAGAGAGTCAGAAAACAACCTAGGGTATGGGTTTCTGATCTCACCTCATAAAGATGTTAATCTTTTTAGGTTACTAAGGTATACTGATTACGTATGAGGTAGTGATACAAGGTATCGACTCCCTATTATGACAAAGTGTCATGAGTCCGAAATGGATTCCATGTATATCAACAAGTTTGGATACTAGTTGATGTACCATAAGACATTGTGCCTATTGGTACTTTATAAGTCTTCAAGGAAGACATACATGGAAGGCAACATACCAACGTACTAAGCTAGGCTTGTAAAGAAAAGGTAGAGTTATCAACATTGTGTTGATTCCGACGAAACCTTTTACATGTTGCCATTGTAAATCCATTTGGATAATGCTTGCTAAAGCTGTGTATTTCATTTATGAAATATGACAGCTTAACGGAAAATCGCTTTCCTGAAAAGGAAACCTTTCGGAGGATGTTTATAACATCCTGTCGGTTTTGTCGTACCATAACAAGCAAACAAGGTTTGCAGGTTATTCGATCCATGTTTGGATTGAAGCAAGCATAGGTTCTTGGAATTATCGTTTTGATGTAATCATAAAGGAGTATGATTTAATTCAAAACAATATGATTCTTGTGTATATAAAAGGGTTAGTGGGAGTGCACTGACATGAATGTCATGTAAGATAATGATAATATGTCATTTCTTGGAAATGATATTCCCATAAAATAATCGGTGAAAGCTTGGCTTTCCTGATAACGACTATGAGTCGTAACAAAGGTATATACAATAGTATAACGGTACAGTGAGCTGGAAATCTTCCAAGCAAGATACTGTTGCCGAATAAACAACAAATGCGGATTATTGCTGCAGCTGAGGCAGCAATAGAAGCCATTTGGATCGATAATAAATCTAATTAGATTAGATATAGTTCTGTTAGCGGCTGAGCTAGGCGTCAGCACAGGCTAAGGAATTAAAGGTCTCATCGACGATCCAGATATATACTTCTATATTCATCTGATTCGTTCGGATCATACATCGGGCGATGTGATGATCGTGTAAATCGCGTCAGACGATAATCATGCAAATCCGCTGACGAAAATCTTTTCTCAGCAATTTGAGCGAACCGTACATAGTTCGGGTGTTAGACACTCGAGTGACTGGCTATGTGCCAAGTGGGAGATTGTTGGATAATATGACCCATAGCGTCACTATTTGTACAGATCACGGTGTTGTTGTACAAATTAACTATGTGACAAAGGAGATTGCACTCTTATCATTTGTGATTAGATCACCTAGATGTATAAATGATTAGAGGTCCCTATGATTTGTTCCTGGACGGAGAATGATATGAGACAGTATCAGTCCACGAAGGATTAATCATTAAATATCCCTAGCCGGAGTATTATCGAGACAGGACATCGATAATGCGGAATAGGCTAGTATTGCACTTGTGCGCGTTGTGAGGGCACAACAGCATAGTTCTCATATACTTAAGTATTGGATACGTATGCAAGTGCGATAGGAGGTTGTGTTTCACCGATGGTAGACCCCTCGGAATCCCATTGGTATTATGACTATGTGTCTATGGGAGTCCGACATCAGGGTAGGTGTATTTGGTCTTAACCTGAGACTTGCACCGCTAATGCTTACGACAATCAATATACTTTAGTTGAGGTCGTCTAGGATTCTAACCGGTTCTGTGTACGCCAAATGCTGGGTATATTGAGAATCGTAGAGTATTGGGTGTGATGTCAAGACGGAAGTATCACTTCAGTCATAGTGGAGATGATGTCACGCAGGATATGGTATTAGTGCTCTTAAGTGTTGCGCAACCATCGGGATATTATGACTAGGTCATGCATATCCGATTATAGAGACTAGTTACCAGACATCCGACATGTGCTTCGGACGGGGCAGACACTTATCCAGCCCCAGCCCTAGCACGTGACTATCCGATACTGGGCCGATATACACAATACTTGGTATACTACGCTTGATACAGATCTTAAATATTCTTAGATGGATATGACCGGAGAATTGGGTAGACTTCGTGCTTTGCTAGAAGCCGATCGTGTCTCGTAAATCGGTAGAACGTAGTACTTGGTACGTACGTGATTCGGATACTCCGACGACCGTATTTGACTGCCGAATTATCCGGGGATCTCATGGGTCGCTTCCCAAAGATTCACCGATGACGTATGACTCGCACTTTTATTAATCTGGGATTAATATGATGAGAGAGAAAATTAATCTGGGATTAATTACAGAGATATTTTATCTGGGATAAAATATCAATTTAAAGAGAGAGAATGATTAATTTGGAATTAATCGAGGAATTAATATATTTGATATATTAAACGAAATTGGATTTCGACGCGGAATTAAAATTAGATTTTAATTCGGGCGAGCGAATTAATTTAGAATTAATTCGTTAGCGACGTGAATAGTGATTTCGCTAGGCGTAATCATTTAATTACGACGCGACGGAAAATTCGTTAATTTAGAATTAGCGAATCCGAGCCCGAGATTATTTGCGAGCGCATTCGTATTTCGAATTCGAGCGCGGCTCGTCAAATCAAGCGTCAGTCGGCATCTAGCGTCACATCAAGCGTCAAATCATGTCACTTTGAGTGATGTGACAATTGATTAGATTGATTGATTGAGTTGACTTGATGTGACTTGAGTGATGTTGTGGTTGGCAATTAAAGCCAAATGTGTTTGAATAAATGGATTTTCATTTCAAGTGTATTAGATACACTTTTTTTGCAATCACCAAAAACTACTCCACATTTTCCCTCCTCTCTCTCTTCTTTTTCTCCTTCCTCTCTCACGCATTTTCTTCTTGTTTCTTGAGGCAGTGAACTGCCGATGGAACAAAGGAAATGGGGAAGCAAGTGTGTTTTTGGCAAAACAAGAGTGCTAGCACACTCCGAGATCAATGCGAAGGTGATAGGGAAGTCCCCCATGAGCCGGGAACGTTTTGATGAAGCTTGGAGCTCGTTTTTGATGTTCAAAATGGCCAAAAATAGCAGCCCATTTCAGCCAGCTGTCACAGCATTCACGCCAACAGTGAGCAGAATTTCAGTTCGTTGTTGTTGCAAATCGTCTCTCAACCGCTCGATGTAAGTATTCCGCACTTCGTCGTTGTATTCACTTATGATTCATGCTTGATTTTTGATCTTGGGACCTTTAAAACTCCAACAATATTGGCATAATTATAAGAATATATATTTACGGAATGGATGTCCACCTACTGATCTTAGGAATTTGGATGGGATACTATTGTCTTAGAGATCTACCGAGTTATTATCATACAATTTGTTGGCCAAAGTCAAGATTGTGTGTTATTTAACGGTGATCCCTAGCCATTAGGAACAAAGGTTTCCCGAGTACTCCACATAGGGTTAGAGGCTCGTCGAAAAATAGTGGAGGCAAGTTTAAATTGTAATATTCATTAGTTTACTTTCCATACGCGCTCATTACAATTTTTTCGTCATATAAATTAAATTTATTAGTTGGACTAATATTAATGTTTTTTTAATAAACAGTTGGACTGTATTCAACTATTTTAATTTATAGTTGATATATAATTGGATTTATAATCAATATATTTGAATTAACAAATTAAATATATAGTTGATTATAGTTAGGTAGACTATAGTAATCATTTTTATAATAGTACCTAAATCGTTGATTAAATAGTTGGACTATTAGAATCAGATAATTGAAAGATTATGTTTAAAACATAATCCTGGGAGAAAATGATTTTAAAACGACTTTATTTTCAAATTGGGAATAAATTTCAGGATGGTCCTGGAAACTAATAAGTTTACTTTTTTTGATAAATAACATATTAGGCCTAAGCCCGGAGTTAAGCAAATAGTAGAGCATGATATTTGGAATATTCATGTGATGATAACTTTAGTGCTTATTCGTTATGCTTCCCACATAGACTCCTTAAGTCTTAATCAGAAACTAAGGATAGATCCTTAAGTATGATAATGAAATTGAAGGATCTACATAGATCTATTCTTAGATCTTAGAAGTACTAAATTGCAATAGTAAAGTCTTGGAGAGTTTAATTTCTATACTCAAGGAGTCAAACCAAAGTTTGCAATAAGGCAAGAAGCGCAAGGCCCATCTCACTTCGACGTTTTCCGGAAGGCCAAGGCTTGGCCAAAGCTTCTGGAGTGTGGAAAAGGGGCAAAGGCAAAATCATTATAATCTTCTGGGAAGATAAAGGACATATCCCAAAATGTCTACCTAAATTATGGCAAACGGGGACACAGAAGCGTGACTGCCGTATGGACAAGGCATACATGAAGGAATTGAAGAACGGGCAAGGCTCCGACTTCAAATATGTTTGTTATGAACATGTTCATTGCTAGTATTAAAATTGGATTTTAGATACCAAATGTGGTACATAAATATGTATTGATGTGCAGAATCTGCTGTTAGTAGGATACTGACTTCAGTTGAGATTAATCTACGAATTGGAAACGGGACGAAAGTCGCTGTTTTAACCGTAGATACCTAAGTTTAGGAACTACCATTCGGTTGTGTACTTAAATTAGGAAACTGTTAAAATGTAACTAGTTTGACTAGATACATTATCTCTATATCAAGGTTTAACCCGTTGCGGGTATACCCTTATATTCTAGAACACTAAAGTGTTTTATTTTATAAAGATGATATTGAGATAAACACATTAGATGTGAATAACAGTATTTATATTTTGAATATAAATAAATCTCAAACATATAATATGACGAACTAATAGCTCAAACTAAATAAATCAGTTAAAACTTAAATGTGGCATTGTTGTCTGGGACACAATTAACAAGACTCGTATATCCACACTTTTGAAGAGTGGATACTAGGACAAATTTGATTCTATTCAAATAATGTCTACGAATCTAGTTTATTGGGCAAAATGCCTAAAACATTATTTACATGGTAAAAGTGTAAGTGCCACCGATCTGTTAGCCCTTATTCATAGTGAAGTAAGTGGGCCCATATCTAGCTAGGCTAGAGGTGGATATGAATGTTTCGTGACCTTTACGGATGTGGCATCGCGTTATGGTTATATGTTTCTTTTGAAACACAAATCGGAAACTTTTAGAGTTTCGACACGAAATAGACAAACAGATCGGCTAAAGTATTAAATCGTCACGGTTAGACCATGATGAAAATACTTAAGCAGTAAGTTTATTAAATACTTGAAAGAGTATAGTATTCTTTCAATGAGGACTCTGATGAGTGGTAAATATATCACTATTTCCCACTCATTTAACCTAATATTTTGTATAGTTTCTTGGGTTTTGTGAATATTTTGATGTGTTTTGTGTTATTTTGTAGATAAATAAAGTTTCAGGACACTCTGGAGGTGATTTGGGCCAAAACAGTGAAAAATGGACGAAAATGGCATTTTTGGTAATTTTCCGCGTCGCGACGCCTAACGTGCGCCGAACAGTGCTAACATGCGCCGAGTCCATGTGTCAGAATCTGAGAAAAGTTTGACTTTGCTAACGTACGCTGCGCCATATGTCACCATCACAGCCGATCTGCTAACATGCGCCGTGCCACGTGTCAGCATCCTACGGTGCCGACAGTCATCATCGCCACATATCACTCCACGTCATTGCCATATCATCAGCCACATCACCAGGTTGACCAAGTCAAACTGCCACCTCACTGCCACGTCATCATCAGCCAATCAGGAAGTGCCATGTGTCGCAATCCTACGGTGCTGACAGTCTATTTCCCACGTGTCGCCACGTCATCGCCACATCAGCATCAATTATTTGCTATCTAATCCTTATCTGACACGTGGCGGATAAGAATCTCATCGACCAATCAGAAGTCGCCACGTGTCACAATAATTGAAGCCCAACCACTCTACCACGTGTCACCTTATCATCTTATCCAGAATCTGCAAACCGACGAACCAGAGCGTGCCACGTCGACAGAAGTCAGCGTACCGACGCCAAAGGCCTCAACGTCGCGACGTCAGATGCCTATCCGCGCCTATAAATAGAGCTTCAAATTTCAGTTTTAGAGGCACCACTCTCTCTCATCTATTTGATGTAAAGAGAGAGTTTCTCTCTCTAGTTTCTTTTAGTTTTTAGTTTTGTAAATAATTTTAATTACGTTTTGTAATAATAGTAATTTACTTGTTACTATTTCTTTTTTTACTGTTTTTACTATTCACCATGAGGAGGTAACTTCCCAAGCTAGGGTGAAAGGTAATTCTTTTACTGTTACTATTTAGATTAATCTGCCTTAAATATAATATATTCACTATTTAAAATATTGACTTAAAAATGATACCGCCAGATTGGTCGGTTGGTAATTCATTTTAATCTGGTTTAAACCTGACTAATCAAGAATACCGCCAGATTGGTCGGTTGGTAATTTAATTTTGGTTCCGCCTTTATTGCTGGTTAGACTTAATTTGACTTATCAGGTTACCGCCTATATGACTGGTTGGAAAAAGAATCACAAGTTAATATATTATATTAAGGGAGATATCTAAATAGTAAATAGTAAAAGTTGATCATTTTACCTTAGCATTTTATTTTATTTTACCTTTCAGTTTTTTACCTTATGTCTTTTACTTTTCAGTATTTTTATTTTTTGTCTTTTACTTTTAAGTTTTTACTAGCTCTAGTTATGTGTTAGTTATCTGGGGTTGTGATGAATTCTAATATCACCGTTTATAAAGGGTTATTTTATAGTTTGGGTAATTTAAAGGTTTACTTATTAAGTCTTAAGCTTAATACTTCTTGTTGTCTGATCACCAATAAGATTGATGTGGTAAATCTAAAATGAACTAGACTTAGGGATTTTAGGTTTCAGCCTTAGACTTAATAGCCCACGATCTTCCTTGAGGATAGATAACCCTTTAATAGATTTCCTTACACGATAGACATATACCTGTCAGACGGGGGTAGCTATAATTGGAACTTAAACTTAATGAATCTAGATAATTTGGTTGACATAGACATATGGTTCAATTGGGTTAAACTGGGTATTTGCGCTGACCATCGACATAGGCTTTTGTATAATTTAGTGTTCCAGGTTAGTAAACTGATTTATTACACAAACATAAAATAATCACTTCATCTTTTAAAATATATTAGAAGGATTCACAACCCTAGATCTTTTTGTCTTTTGTTATTTTCTTTAGTATTTTCTTTTGTCTTTTTATTTATTTAGCAAATCTACAATCAACCAAATCAATCAAGCAATCATTCTCTTCTCCCTCAATTAGATATTTGTAAATAAATAGTATCAATAATTAATAACAACAGTAGAAATTAAGTCCTCGTGGGATCGATATTTTTATACTACTTGAACGATACGTGCGCTTGCGTTATACATGTGTGTTTACGCCGGTCAAGTTTTTGGCGCCGTTACCGGGGACTTATTTTTCTTGAGTTATTAATTTTGAAGCTATCCAATTTACTTGTATCTAATTTTGTTTATTTTTATCTATAATTTTTATTTCTTTCTTTTATTTCAGGTGATTGAAAAATGGAACACTACTGGGAGATTGAGAGATTACGAGCCTTACAAGAAGATACACTCCAAATCTGAGAGCAACAGTCCGGTTTTCTGAGGCCTGTTGTCCAGCCCAACAATTATCACTGGATGCCAGAACCAAGCAATACCACATTTGCTCAACAGAACGCAATGGGGAGATGTGGCATATGTAATGGTAACCACCCTAGAGATTATTGTGAATACAACTACCATCCAGGGTGGCAGAGCTATCAAGATCCTTCATGGCATGATGAGCCATCACATTTCACATAACCACATTTTCCATCTTATGCACCATCTACCTATGATCTTCATCAACAACCACAACCATCAGAGGAAGATCAGTTGCCAAACATGCTCGAAGATATGTTCAAGAAACAAAAAGAAAAGTTGGATACAATGCTTGAAACAAGCCAGAATCAATTTGAAAGTATTCAGAGACAATCAGAATTCATTCAGATGATGACAGATCAAATGAGACAATTCACAGAAAACTAGAACTACATATCTCAATTCTGATAAAGCCTTCGATTACCAATCATTTCACAATGACACTTCAACAGAGGAGGAGGCTGAGCAGTATCAACAACCAGAGGTATTAGTTCAGGAGCCCGAACCGGCAAAGTCTCAATTTGACTTTTATTATTCAGATTTTGACGAGGATGAAGCTGATCTATTTGTACCAACTGCACCAACAACAGAGGATCGAACTTTCAATCCTCAAAATGAAGATCTTGGAGCATGCTTTACCATGATGTTTAAAGAAGATCTATCTGAACCATCCATTCCAGTCGTATCATAGGATGAAAACCTAATGTCATAAACATCTTTGCATCCTCAGGTTGACAATTTTGAAGCATGTATTTCACAGATGACAGATGAAGAGCTGAATATAAAAATTTTAAAATTCATCTGTGAAGAAAAGGTGGAGCAAGAAACAGAGCAAATGGAGGAGCAAATGGCTGACCTTAATAAAGATCCAGAGCATTCAGGAGAAACATCGCTGTTTTGGGGAGTACAAATCAAAGATATCGCCCATAAGCTTGAAATAATGGAACTCCCATTCCAAGTCAAGCACCATATGAGACCTCCTGATTTTCTTTCTTTCTTTACAGGAATCACTGGAGCGACAAAGATTAAAAAGGTGGCACGAGCACTGAATGAGATGAAATTCTTTTTGCCACTTTACCGTTGGAAGAGACCCTTCAAAAGCAATGCTTATGGGATTGTCTTGAATCAGACATCCGAAACGACATTGAAACCTCCTTGACAGATAGATTTCAGTCACGTCTGGCTGAAGACGAAAAATTTAGCGCTAGCAGGGAGGCAACCCATGCACTTTGTTGTAATTTTTGTTTTCATATTTATGTATAAATGTTGTAGAGTTTTTAATTTTGTGTGTTATTTTTTTTTGTAGGGAAAAGCACAAATGGAGCATTTTAAGACAGAAGGAATGGTGTTTGTCAATCAGAAAGAAGAGAGCTAATTCATTTGCGATGGCTGAGTAAAGAATGAATTCTTAAGACGTATCCTAATGAATTTATACTAAGCGAATGTCGTATTGCGTACACAATTCTGTTGCCTTAATTATTGCTTTGATTAGCTTTTCAGTTGTACTTATCTTTATTTTCGTAGACAGGATCCAGACTTTTTGACCTTTCACGATTCATTTTGTTGTTTAGCAAACAAATGTCATCTGGAAGATACTAGTGCTATTATTACTCACCATTTTTCAGGTACTATAAATTTAGCCCGTCATTGCACTTTTGAAGACATCCAGAGTAAAACATGGAAGCCACTTCAAGAAGACGAGTTGAAAACATCTGTGTGTTTTGCGGTAGTAGTGTTGGTACTAAACCACAATACGTAGAAACAGCACATGAATTGGGTCGAGTCTTAGCTGCAAGGAATATGCACTTAATATATGGTGGAGGAAATCTTGGACTAATGAGGATCGTTTCAAAGGCCGTACAGGAAGAAGGCAGTCACGTTTTGGGAATCATTCCAAAACCCTTGGCAGAGGAAAATCTTATTGAACCATCAAATGGAGAGGAACTGATCGTGCCAGGTATGTCTGAATGACTGTTAGAAATGATTAACCGTGCTGATGCTTTTATCGCTTTGCCAGGTGGCTTGGGTACATTGGAGGAAATTTTTATAGTTCTATCTTGGGCGAACCTGAACATACACCAGAAACCGCTTGGACTGTTTAATGTTGATGGATTTTATAATTTTCTTTGTGTGTTTCTTGATGATGCTCGGAGAAATGAGTTCGTGTCAAAACCTTTAAAAGAACACCTCTTTACTGCCAGAACTGTTCCGGATCTAATAGACCAACTCATAGCCTATGAACCACAAGTTGACCCTATCCTTTGAAAGATAAATTGGTCTGAGGACGATCGTGGTAAGAGGCGTTGGATTAATCTGGATCTTAACCTTTAATTTCCTGTAGATTTCAGCTAACCAGATACGACCTTCTTAACTCTTATTTTACTGTTTAAGACATTGGGGACAATGTCTCATTTAGGTTTGGGGGAGGGAATTAGTTGATCAGTACCTTGTTTTTTAGTTTGTGTGTTATTTTTATTTTTAGTCCAAAATTTTTCGAAAAATACAAAAAAATTGGAAAATTTTCAAAAATTACAAAAATATTTTGCATTTTTATTTGACTAAAAAGGTGAAATTGGTAAGAGATAGCTGAGTAAGGAGTTTCCACTCCTGAGACATATCTCAAACCTATTTCGAAACAAGTTAATTTTTGTTTATTTCATTTTGAATTATTTAATTTGTGAATTCTCCTTAAAACGGATTAAAATGGATCCTCATATGCTCAGTTGACAGATATTATCAACATATATAGTAACATACAGACATGAGCTAAAATTGAAAAGTTTGTAATATTAAGTGTTCTAGTTTAATTGGAGAAAACATCTCAAAAAGCAATGGAGTAAAAAAAAAAACCGTATGAGATCCGAGTTATTAAGTCTGTAAGGGTGTTTTAACACCTAGTGCCCTAAAGCCAACTGTTTAGGAGTCACTGGCCCAAAGCTCGTTACATGGATCGAAGATGCTACAAAAATATATATCTGAAGTCTGAGTAATTAAGTCTGTAGGGGTGTTTTAACACCTGGTGCCCTAAAGCCAACTGGTTTGGGAGTCACCGACCCAACACTCGCTACATAGACGGAAGGTATTGTATATAAATAAAAAATAGAGAAAAATCAAAGAAAAAAAATCAGAAAAATGAGAAAAATTATTCCATTGCTACAAAAAGGTGTGAAATCTGATAGAACTTTAGGACAAAAATATTACTCTCTTTTCAACTGCACTTATGACTGTTGTGGGCAAAAATAAGTTGTTTAATATTTTGTTGGCTATGTATATGAAGAATGGTAAAAATAATCGGAGAATTTACTTATTCAGTAATTTAGAATAAAACAAAACAACTAGTAACTTGGAGTAGAAGTTTCACCTGATTAGTCACTAACATCTTTATTCTCTTTTCGCTTGTCTTTTTGCCTTTGTGTGCATTAGTTTTACTACCTTTTTACTTTTGTAAAATGTTTGTGGGTATCATTGATGTAAACCCTCACGAGACTACAACTCATCCACTGGGGACACCCAGGGGTTTAAAGGCTTGTTGCATACGCTAAATGCAACCGTGATCCCTACGAAAGTGGCTTACTTAATTCATTTATGTTATTTTATGTTTTGCTCGAGGACTAGCAAAATGTTAGGTTTGGGGTGTGATGAGTGGTAAATATATCACTATTTCCCACTCATTTATCCTAATATTTTGTATAGTTTCTTGGGTTTTGTGAATATTTTGATGTGTTTTGTGTTATTTTGTAGATAAATAAAGTTTCAGGACACCCTGGAGGTGATTTGGGCTAAAATAGTGAAAAATGGACGAAAATGGCATTTTTGGTATTTTCCGCGTCACGACGCCAAGACCTTCAGCTTCGCGAAGTCTAACGTGCGCCGAACAGTGCTAACGTGCGCAGGGTCCACATGTCAGAATTTGAGAAAAGTTTGACTTTGCTAACGTGCACTGCGCCACGTGTCACCATCACAGCTGATCTGCTAACATGCGCCGTGCCACGTGTCAGCATCCTACGGTGCTGACAGTCATCATCGCCACGTGTCACTCCACGTCATTGCCACATCATCAGCCACATCACCAGGTTGACCAAGTCAAACTGCCACCTCACCGCCATGTCATCATCAGCCAATCAGGAAGTGCCACGTGTCACAATCTTACGGTGCCGACAGTCTCTTTCCCACGTGTCGCCACGTCACCACCACATCATCGCCACGTCAACATCAATTATTGGCTATCTAATCCTTATCTGACATATGGCGAATAAGAATCTCATTGACCAATCAGAAGCCGCCACGTGTCACAATAATTGAAGCCCAACCACGCTACCACGTGTCACCTTATCATCTTATCCAGAATCTGCAAATCGACGAACCAGAGCGTGCCACGTCGACAGAAGTCAGCGTAGCGACGCCAAAGGCCTCAGCATCGCGACGCCAGATGCCTATCCGCGCCTATAAATAGAGCTTCAAATTTCAGTTTTAGAGGCACCACTCTCTCTCATCTCTTTGATGTAAAGAGAGAGTTTATCTCTCTAGTTTCTTTTAGTTTTTAGTTTTTTTTTTAGTTTATTTTAGTTTTGTAAATAATTTTAATTACTGACCGGCGTAAACACACACGTATAACGCAAGCGCACGTATCGTTCAAGTAGTATAAAAATATCGATCCCACGAGGACTTAATTCCTACTGTTGTTATTAATTATTGAATCTATTTAATTACAAATATCTAATTATAGGGAGAAGAGAATGATTGTTTGATTGGTTGAAAGTGGTTTTACAAAATAAATAAATAAATAAAAAGACAAAAGAAAATACTAAGGAAAATAACAAAAGATACAAAGATCCAGGATTGTGAATTATTCTAATATCATTTAAAAGATGAAGTGATTATTTTAAAGTTGGTAATATATTGATTTATTAACCCGGAACACTAAATTATGTGTAAGCCTCTGTCGATGGTCAGACACAAATACCTAGTATAATCCAATTGAACCATATGTCTATGTCAACCAAATTACCTAGATTCATTAAGTTTAAGTTCCAATTATGGCTACCCCCGCCCGACAGGTATATTCCTATCCTGTAAGGAAATCTATTAAAGGGTTATCTATCCTCAAGTAAGATCGTGGGCTATTAAGTCTAAGGCTGAAACCTAAAATCCCTATGTCTAGTTCATTTTAGATTTACCATATCAATCTTATTGGTGATCAGACAATAAGAAGCATTAAGCTTAAGACTTAATAAATAAACCTTTAAATTACCCAACTATAAAATAATCCCTTATAAACCGGTGATATTAAAAGTCATCACTACCCCTAATTAACTAACACATAACTAGGACTAGTAAAAACATAAAATAAAAGACATAAAGTAAAAATGCTGAAAAGTAAATTACAATAAAATAAAATGCTAAGGTAAAAGGAATTACTTTTACTACTACTAATTTAGATATCTCCCATAAAATAATATATAAACTTGTGATAAATTAACCAACCGACCAGTCTGGCGGTATCCTGATTAAGTCAAATTAAGTCCAACCAGCCATTAAGGCGGAACCAAAAATAAATTTACCAACCGACCAGTCTGGCGGTATCCTTGATTAGTCAGGTTTAAAACAGATTAAAATTAAATTACCAACCGACCAATATAGCGGTATTCCTTATTAAGTCAATATTTTAAATAGTGAATATATTATTTTTAAGGGAGATTAATCTAAATAGCAATAGTAGAAGAATTACCTTTCACCCTAGCTGAAAAAGTTACTTCAACATGGTGAATAGTAAAAACTGTAAAAAGTAAAAATTAAAAATTAAATTACTATTATTACAAAAAGTAATTAAATTATTTACAAAACTAAAAATAAAAAAAAAATAAAAATTCTAGAGAGAGAAACTCTCTCAAGAGAGAGAAATCAAGAGAGAGAAAGGTGTCCAAAATTCTGAATTTCGCGCTGAATTTATAGGCAAATTTTTCACTGTTCGGGCGTCGCGACGCCAAGGACCTCAGCGTCGCGACGCTGGAATTGTCGACGTGGCACGATGACAGCTTGACACGTAGCAAGGCGGCTGACTGTTCACGCGACACATGTCAAGGCGGCTAATTCTCAATTATTGTGATGACGTCATTGATGACGTCATGCTGACGCGGCGACGACGTGGCGATGACGTGGCGTGGCGGCTGACTGTTCACTTGTCGGCACAATAGGATTGCGACACGTGGCGACACGTGTCACGCTGTGATTGGCTGATGCTGACGTGGCATGTTGACTCGGTTGACCTGCTGACGTGGACTATGATGTGGCATGACACGTGGCAAGGTTGACTTGTTGACCGATGATGTGGCTGATGACGAGGCGACACGTGTCAAGTCTGAGTGTCGGCAGCATATGATGATGACACGTGGCACGGCGCATTTAGCAGATCGGATGTGATGGTGACACGTGGCACGGCGCATTTTAGCAAAGTCAAAACTTCTCAAATTTTTGACCGTTGACCAGGCGCATGTTAGCAGATTCGGCTCACGCTGGGCGTCGCGGCGCGCTGTGTTTCAGCGTCGCGACGCGGAAAAGACGGAAATATCCCTGTTGACGCATTTTTGTCCGGTTTTGCCCCAAATTGCCTCCAGTGCTGTCCAAACTTTATTTATCTGCAAAATAACAATAAAACACATCAAAACGTTCACAAAACTCAAGAAACTATACAAAATATTAAGGTAAATGAGTGGGAAATAGTGATATAAATACCACTAATCACACCCCCAAACCTAACATTTTGCTAGTCCTCGAGCAAAATACAAAATAAAATAACATAATAAAATTTAACTAAGCCACTTTCGTAGGGATCACGGTTGCATTTAGCATATGCAACAAGCCTTTAAACCCCTAGGTGTCCCTAGTGGACGAGTTGTAGTCTCGTGAGGGTTTACAGCAATGATACCCACAAACATTTTACAAAAGTAAAAATGTATTAAAACTAATGCACACAAAAGCAAAAAGACAAGCGAAAAGAAAATAAAGAAATTAGTGACTAATCAGGTGAAAATTCTACTCCAAGTTATTAGTTGTTTTGTTTCTTTCTAAATTACCGAATAAGTAAATTCTCCGATTATTTTTTTACCATTCTCCATATACACAGCTAACAAAATATTAATCAACTCATTTTTGCCCACAACAGTCATAAGTGCAGTTGATAAGAGAGTAATATTTTTGTCCTAAAGTTCTATCAGATTTCACACCTTTTTGTAGCAATGGAATAATTTTCTGATTTTTCTGATTTTTTCTTTGATTTTTCTCTATTTTTTATTTATATACAATACCTTCCGTCTATGTAGCGAGCTTTGGGTCGGTGGCTCCCAAACCAGTTGGCTTTAGGGCACCAGGTGTTAAGACACCCCTACGAACTTAATTACTCAGACTTCAGATATATATATTTTTGCAGCATCTTCGATCCATGTAGCGAGCTTTGGGCCAATGACTCCCAAACCATTTGGTTTTAGGGCACTAGGTATTAAAACACCCTTACATACTTAATAACTCGGATCTCGGACGTTTTTTTTTTTTTTTTTTTTTTTTACTCCATCACTTTTTAGAGATGCTTCCTCCAATTAAACTATAGCACTAATATTACAAACTTTTCAATTTTAACTCTTGACTATATGTTTCCATGTAAGTTCATAATACCTGTCAACTGAACATATGAAGATCCATTTTAGTCAGTATTATGGAGAATTCACAAATTAAATAATTCAAAATGAAATAAACAAAAACTAACTTATTTCAAAAATAAATGGTTTGAGATACGTCTCAGGAGCGGAAATTCCTTACTCGGCTACCTCTCACCAATTCCACCTTTTTAGTCAAAATAAAAACACACAAACACAAAATATTTTTGTAATTTTTGAAAAATTTTCAATTTTTTTGTATTTTTCGAAAAATTTGGACTAAAAATAAAAACAACATACAAACTAAAAACAAGGTACTAATCAACTAAATCCCTCCCCCAAACCTAAATGAGACATTGTCCCCAATGTCTTAAACAGTAAAAGGAGAGTTAGAAGGTTGTACCTGGTTAGCTGAAATCTACAGGAAATTAAAGGTTAAGATCCAGATTAATTCGACGCCTCTTACCATGATCATCCTCGGACCAATTTATCTTTGAAATGATAGGGTCAACTTGTGGTTCATAGGCTATGAGTTGGTCTATCAGATCCGGAGCAAGTCTGGCAGTGAAGAGGAGTTCTTTCATAGGTTTTGACACGAACCCATTTCTTCGAGCATCATCACGAAACACACAAAGAAAATCATAAAATCCATCAACGTTAAGCAGTCCAAGTGGTTTCTGGTGTATGTTCAGGTTCGCCCAAGATAGTACAATAAAAATTTCCTCCAATGTACCCAAGCCACCTGGCCAAGCAATAAAAGCATCAGCGCGGTTAATCATTTCTACCAGTCGTTCAGACATACCTGGTACAATTAGTTCCTCTCCGTTAGTTGGTTCAATAAGATTTGCCTCTGCTAAGGGTTTTGGGACGATTCCCAAAACATGACTGCCTCCCTCCTGTACGGCTTTTGAAACGATCCCCATAAGTCCGAGATTTCCTCCGCCATATATTAAGTGCATATTCCTTGCAGCTAAAACTCGACCCAATTCCCGTGCTGCTTCTATGTATTGTGGTTTAGTACCAACAGTACTACCGCAAAACACACAGATGTTTTCAACTCGTCTTCTTGAAGTGGCTTCCATTTTTCTATGTATTTCTTTCTCAAATTAGGATTCCTTCAAAAGTGCAATGACGGGCTGAATTTATAGTACCTGAAAAATGGTGAGTAATAATAGCACTAGTATCTTCCAGAGGACGTTTGTTAGCTAAACAACAAAAGAGATCGTGAAAGGTCAAAAAGTCTGGATCCTGTCTATGAAAATAAAGATAATTACAACAGAAAAGCAAATCAAAGCAATAATTAAGGTAACGGAATTGTGTACGCAATACGCCACTCGTTTGGTATATAAATCCATTAGGATGCGTCTAAAGATTTCATTCATTACTAAGTCTTTGCTAATGAATTGTTTCTCTTCTTTGATTGCCAAACACAATTCCTTCTATCTTAAAATGCTCCGTTTGTGCCTTTCCCTACAAAAATAACACACAAAATTAAAAAGTTCACACAAAATAAATTACAACAAAATTGCATGGGTTGCCTCCCTGCTAGCGCTAAATTTTTCATCTTCAGCCAGACGTGAATGAAATCCATATGTCAAGGAGGTTTCAATGTCGTTTTGGATGTCCGATTACAGACAATTCCGTGAGCGTTGCTTTTGAAGGGTCTCTTCCAACGGTAAAATGGCAGAAAATATTTTGTTTTATTCAGTGCTTGTGCCACCTTTTTACTCCTTTTTGCTCCAGTGGTTCCTGCAAAGAAAGAAAGAAAATCAGGAGGTCTTGTATGGTGTTTGACTTGGAATGGAAATTCCATTCTGTCAAGCTTCTGGGTGATATCTTTGATTTGAATTCCCCAAAACAGCGATGTTTTTCCTGAATGCTCTGGATTTTTATTAAGTTCTGACAGTTGCTCCTCCATTTGCTCTGTTTCTTGCTCCACCTGAGGATGAAAATATGAGTGAGACATTAGGTCTTCATCCTCTGATTCGGGTGAAATGATTGGCTCAAGTTGATCTTCTTCAAACATTTGTGAAATGGAATCTCCAAGATCTTCGTTTTGAGGATACAGAATTCCATCCTCAATTTTTGATGCAGTTGGTACAAATATATCAGCTTCCTCATCGTCAGAGTCAGAATAATAAAAATCAAATCGAGACTTTGCCGGTTCAAGTTCCTGAACTGATACATCTGGTTGTTGATACTGCTCAGCCTCCTCCTCTGTTGAAGTGTCATTGTGAAATGATTGGTACTTGAAAGCTTCATCAGTGTCATCTGGAATTGGTTCTTGAGGTATGTAGTTCTGGTTTTATGTTAATTGTCTGATCTGATCTGTCATTCTCTGTATGGATTCTGTTTGACTCTGAAATTGTGCATCAAATTGAGCTGTCTGTTCTTTGAACATGTGAATCAAATGATCTTCTTGGATGGTTCTGGTTCTTGATAAGGATCGAAGGAAGATGGTGAATAAGATGAAAAATGTGGTTCTGTGAAATGTGATGGCTCGTCGTACCATGAAGGATCTTGATAGTTCTGCCACCCTGGATGGTAGTTGTAATCGTAATAATCACTTGGGTGGTCACCATTACAAATGTCACATCTCCACATTGAGTTCTGATGAGCAAATGTAGTATTGCTTGATTCTGGCATCCAGTAATAATCATTGGGCTCGACAACAGGCCTCAGAAAACCGGACTGTTGCTCCCAGATTTGGGGTGTATCTTCTTGTAAAGCACGTAATCTTTCAATCTCCCAATAGTGTTCCATTTTTAAGTCACCTGAAATCAAAAGAAAGAAATAAAAATTACAGATAAAAATAAAGAAAATTAGATACAAGTAAATTAGATAGCTTCAAAATTAACAACTCAAGAAATATAAGTCCCCGGCAACGGCGCCAAAAACTTGACCGGCGTAAACACACACGTATAACGCAAGCGCACGTATCGTTCAAGTAGTATAAAAATATCGATCCCACGAGGACTTAATTCCTACTGTTGTTATTAATTATTGAATCTATTTAATTACAAATATCTAATTATAGGGAGAAGAGAATGATTGTTTGATTGGTTGAAAGTGGTTTTACAAAATAAATAAATAAATAAAAAGACAAAAGAAAATACTAAGGAAAATAACAAAGATACAAAGATCCAGGATTGTGAATTATTCTAATATCATTTAAAAGATGAAGTGATTATTTTAAAGTTGGTAATATATTGATTTATTAACCTGGAACACTAAATTATGTGTAAGCCTCTGTCGATGGTCAGACACAAATACCTAGTATAATCCAATTGAACCATATGTCTATGTCAACCAAATTACCTAGATTCATTAAGTTTAAGTTCCAATTATGGCTACCCCCGCCCGACAGGTATATTCCTATCCTGTAAGGAAATCTATTAAAGGGTTATCTATCCTCAAGTAAGATCGTGGGCTATTAAGTCTAAGGCTGAAACCTAAAATCCCTATGTCTAGTTCATTTTAGATTTACCATATCAATCTTATTGGTGATCAGACAACAAGAAGCATTAAGCTTAAGACTTAATAAATAAACCTTTAAATTACCCAACTATAAAATAATCCCTTATAAACCGGTGATATTAAAAGTCATCACTACCCCTAATTAACTAACACATAACTAGGACTAGTAAAAACATAAAATTAAAAGACATAAAGTAAAAATGCTGAAAAGTAAATTACAATAAAATAAAATGCTAAGGTAAAAGGAATTACTTTTACTACTACTAATTTAGATATCTCCCATAAAATAATATATAAACTTGTGATAAATTAACCAACCGACCAGTCTGGCGGTATCCTGATTAAGTCAAATTAAGTCCAACCAGCCATTAAGGCGGAACCAAAAATAAATTTACCAACCGACCAGTCTGGCGGTATCCTTGATTAGTCAGGTTTAAAACAGATTAAAATTAAATTACCAACCGACCAATATAGCGGTATTCCTTATTAAGTCAATATTTTAAATAGTGAATATATTATTTTTAAGGGAGATTAATCTAATAGCAATAGTAGAAGAATTACCTTTCACCCTAGCTGAAAAAGTTACTTCAACATGGTGAATAGTAAAAACTGTAAAAAGTAAAAAGTAAAAATTAAATTACTATTATTACAAAAAGTAATTAAATTATTTACAAAACTAAAAATAAAAAAAAAAAAAAATTCTAGAGAGAGAAACTCTCTCAAGAGAGAGAAATCAAGAGAGAGAAAGGTGTCCAAAATTCTGAAATTTCGCGCTGAATTTATAGGCAAATTTTTCACTGTTCGGGCGTCGCGACGCTGGAATTGTCGACGTGGCACGATGACAGCTTGACACGTAGCAAGGCGGCTGACTGTTCACGCGACACATGTCAAGGCGGCTAATTCTCAATTATTGTGATGACGTCATTGATGACGTCATGCTGACGCGGTGACGACGTGGCGATGACGTGGCGTGGCGGCTGACTGTTCACTTGTCGGCACAATAGGATTGCGACACGTGGCGACACGTGTCACGCTGTGATTGGCTGATGCTGACGTGGCATGTTGACTCGGTTGACCTGCTGACGTGGACTATGATGTGGCATGACACGTGGCAAGGTTGACTTGTTGACCGATGATGTGGCTGATGACGAGGCGACACGTGTCAAGTCTGAGTGTCGGCAGCATATGATGATGACACGTGGCACGGCGCATGTTAGCAGATCGGATGTGATGGTGACACGTGGCACGGCGCATTTTAGCAAAGTCAAAACTTCTCAAATTTTTGACCGTTGACCAGGCGCATGTTAGCAGATTCGGCTCACGCTGGGCGTCGCGGCGCGCTGTGTTTCAGCGTCGCGACGCGGAAAAGACGGAAATATCCCTGTTGACGCATTTTTGTCCGATTTTGCCCTAAATTGCCTCCAGTGCTGTCCAAACTTTATTTATCTGCAAAATAACAATAAAACACATCAAAACGTTCACAAAACTCAAGAAACTATACAAAATATTAAGGTAAATGAGTGGGAAATAGTGATATAAATACCACTCATCAATTACGTTTTGTAATAATAGTAATTTACTTTTTAATTTTTATTTTTTTTTTCAGTTTTTACTATTCACCATGAGGATGTAACTTCCCCAGCTAGGGTGAAAGGTAATTCTTTTACTGTTACTATTTAGATTAATCTGCCTTAAATATAATATATTCACTATTTAAAATATTGACTTAAAAAGGATACAACCAGATTGGTCGGTTGGTAATTCATTTTAATCTGGTTTAAACCTGACTAATCAAGGATACCGCCAGATTGGTCGGTTGGTAATTTAATTTTGGTTTCGCCTTTATGGCTGGTTGGACTTAATTTGACTTAATCAGGTTACCGCCTATATGGCTGGTTGGAAAAAGAATCACAAGTTAATATATTATATTAAGGGAGATATCTAAATAGTAAATAGTAAAAGTTGATCCTTTTACCTTAGCATTTTATTTTATTTTACCTTTCAGTTTTTTACCTTATGTCTTTTACTTTTCGGTATTTTTATTTTTTGTCTTTTACTTTTAAGTTTTTACTAGCTCTAGTTATGTGTTAGTTATCTGGGGTTGTGATGAATTCTAATATCACCGATTTATAAGGGGTTATTTTATAGTTTGGGTAATTTAAAGGTTTACTTATTAAGTCTTAAGCTTAATGCTTCTTGTTGTCTGATCACCAATAAGATTGATGTGGTAAATCTAAAATGAACTAGACATAGGGATTTTAGGTTTCAGCCTTAGACTTAATAGCCCACGATCTTCCTTGAGGATAAATAACCCTTTAATAGATTTCCTTACAGGATAGACATATACCTGTCGGGCGGGGGTAGCTATAATTGGAACTTAAACTTAATGAATCCAGATAATTTGGTTGACATAGACATATGGTTCAATTGGGTTAAACTGGGTATTTGTGTCTGACCATCGACATAGGCTTTTACATAATTTAGTGTTCCAGGTTAGTAAACTGATTTATTACACAAACATAAAATAATCACTTCATCTTTTAAAAGATATTAGAAGGATTAACAACCTAGATCTTTTTATCTTTTGTTATTTTCTTTAGTATTTTCTTTTGTCTTTTTATTTATTTATTTATTTAGCAAATCTACAATCAACCAAATCAATCAAGCAATCATTCTCTTCTCCCTCAATTAGATATTTGTAAATAAATAGTATCAATAATTAATAACAACAGTAGAAATTAAGTTCTCGTGGGATCGATATTTTTATACTACTTGAACGATACGTGCGCTTGCGTTATACATGTGTGTTTAAACCGGTCAGACTCCTCCCGGAACACGTCATCCTGACGGTGTGTTCGAACAGAGAAACCAAATTTTGTTGGACATGATAAGGTTAATCATGAGTCGCTCTGAGCTACCATTTCCTTCAATGGATACGCATGAACAATGCATAACTTATTTTGAATAAGGTTTCATAGAAATCTGTTAAACAGACTTCATATTAGATATGAACAGGAAAGAAACAAGGTTTTCTCATTCCTGAAGATTTGGGTATGCTAGGCATATGTTTGGATGATACCAAACTAAAACCCAAATCGGATAAGTGCCAAGTTGTGGGTTATCCTAGGGAAACCAAAGTATAATACTTATACAACTCACAAGAGAATAATGTAATTGTTACTCGCCATGCGGTTTTCCTTAGAGGAATACCGATATGCAGTGGTAAGTGGGAGGAAAGTAAAACTCGATGAAAATCAGAGTAATACTGTTCCAGGCACCGATTCCTTAATGGAACACAAATAGTTCGTCAAGGATGAAACTATACCAATAATCTTCGAATACACAAGAACTGCGTAAGTCGGAGAGAGTCAGAAAAACAACCTGGGGTATGGGTTTCTGATCACACCTCGAAGAGATGTCAATCTTATTGAGGAATACGAACTGACTACGTATGAAGAAGTGATACTAGGTATCGACTCCCTATAATGGAAAAATGCCATGATGTCCGAAATGGATTCCATGTATATAAACTTAGTTTGGATACTAGTTGATGTACCGCAAGACATTGTGCCTATTGGTACTATATAAGTCTTCAAGGAAGACATACATGGAAGGCAACATACAAACGTGCTAAGCTAGGCTTGTAGCGAAAAGGTATCGTTATCAATATTGTGTCGATTACGATGAAACCTTTTACCTGTTGCCACAGTAAATCCATTTGGATAATGCTTGCTGATGCTGCATGTTTCATTCATGAAATATGGCAGCTGTAATGCCAAAACCGCTTTCCTTAACAAAAACTTTTGGAGGATGTTTATAACTTCCTGACGGTTTTGTCGTACCAAAATGAGCAAACAAGGTTTACGAGTTAATTCGATCCATGGATGGATTGATGCAAGCATTGAATTCTTGGAATTATCATTTTGATGTAATAATAATGGTGTATGATTTAATTCGAAACGAAAATGATTCTTGTGTATATAAGAAGGTTAGTGGGAGCGCACTGACAACAAAAGTCCTAAATAATGATAATATGTCACTTCTTGGAAATGATATTCCCATAAATATAATCGGTGAAAGCTTGGATTTCGAGAAAATTCTCCATAGAATTCTTGGGAGAAAACAACCTTTATTCTAGGATTAAAGATCTACTGGGATAGATTTAAAGTTGTTAATAATCTCCGAGAAATTGTACATTGAAATAAATGTACGCGACCTGGTGTCTCATACGCTTTGAGCATATGGAGTCACAATCGGGCCAATCCAAGTGATAGTCATTGGATCGATGTTAAGAACATCCTTAAGTATATTAGATGATCTAATGATGCTGTCTTATACTATGGAGATGGAGAACTTGAGGTGACTGGGTTCACTGCTACAAGTTTCCTAACCAATATAACAACTATAAGTCGTAAAATGGTACTATACAGTTTGAATACCGGAACAGTGAGCTGGAAATCTTCCAAGCAAGATACTGTTACCGAATAAACAACAAACGCGGGTTATTGCGGCACCTGAGGCAGCAATAGAAGCCATTTGGGTCGATAATAAATCTAATTAGATTAGATATAGTTCTGTTAGCAGCTGAGCTAGGCTTCAGCGCAGGCTAAAGAATTAATGGTCTCATCAACGATCCAGATATATACTTCAACTATTTATCTGATTCGTTCGGATCATACATTGTGGCGATGTGATGATCGAATAAATCGCATCAGATAATAATCATGCAAATCCGCAGACGAAAGCCTTTTCTCAGCAGAAGTTTGAGCGAACCTTACATAGTTCGGGTGTAGGACACTTGAGTGACTGGCTATAGGCCAAGTGGGAGATTTTTGGACAATTATGACCCATAGCGTCACTATTTATACAGATTATGCTGTTGTTGTACAAATTAATTATGTGACAAAGGAAATTCTCTTTTATCATTTGTGATTAGATCACCGAGATATATAAATGATAGAAGGTCCATATGATTAGTTCCTGGATTGAGATGATATGAGAAAGTATCAATCCACGAAGGTTTAATCATTAAATATCCCTAGTTAGAGTATTATTGAGATTGGACATCGATAATGCGTAAAAGACTAGTATTACACTTGTGCGCATTGTGAGGGCATAACGACATAGTTCTCATATATTTGGGTATAGGATACTCATGCAAGTGTAGTAGGAGGTTGTGTTTTACCGATGGTACGGAAAAAAGCTCTGCTCTGGTAGACCCCTCGGAATTCCATTGGTAGTATGACTATGTGTCTATGGAAGTCCGAAATCAGGGTAGGTGTATTTGGTCTTAACCTGAGACTTGCACCGCTAATACTTGCGACAATCAATATACTTTGGTTTTGGTCGTCCATGGCTTTAACCGATTCTTTGTACGCCTCTTCTGGGTATATTGAGAATCATAGTGTATTGAGTGTGATGTCGAGATGGAAGTATCACTCCAGTCATAGTGGAGATGATGATCACGCAGGATACGGAACTAGTTCTTTTATGTACTGCAGTTATCGGGATAAAATGACTAGGTCATGTTTATCCGATATAGAGACTAGTTACCAGAGATCCGATATGTGCTTCGTACGGGGCAGACACAATTCCAGCCCCAGGCCTTGTACGTGACATCCGATGCTGGATCGAAATATACAATACTACGTATACTACGCCTGATATAGATCACATATTCCTGTAAGGATATTTATGGAGAATTGGGTAGGCATAGCACTTTGCTAGAAGCCAACATTGTCTTGTAAATCGGTACAAACGTAGTACTAGGTACGTACGTGTTCGGATAGTCCGAGGACCAAATCTACTGCCAACATATCCGGGGATCTCATGGGTCGCTTCCCGAAGATTCACCGATGACGTATGACTCACACTTTATTAATCTGGGATTAATTATAAGAGAGAGAAAATTAATCTGGGATTAATTACGGAGATATTTTATCCGGGATAAAATATTAATCCAAGAGAAAAAACGATTAATTTGGAATTAATCGATAAAATAATATATTTGATATATTAAACGAAATTGGATTTCGACGCAGAATTGAATTTAGATTTTAATTCGGGCGAACGAGTTAATTTAGAATTAATTCGTTAGCGACGTGAATAGTAATTTTGCTAGGCATAATTATTTAATTACGTCGCAACGGAAAATTCGTTAATTTGGAATTAGCGAACCCGAGCCCTAGAGTGTTTGCAGGCGCACTCGCATTGCGATTTTAAGTGCAGCCCACAAGTCACATCAAGCGTCAAATCATTAGTCACATCAAGCGTCAAATCACATGTCACTTTAAGTGAAGTGACAATTTGTCACTTGATTGATTGATGGAAGTGGTTGAGGCTTTATTGCCTTTTGACTTTTTTGAAATTGAAAAGTGGTATATGTTTAAATATTTTTGGAAAATCAATTAATATATACATAATACAATTCTTTTCTCTCTCCTTCACCATTCACGGTTTTAGAGCCCTTTCTTCCTCCTCTCCCTCTATCGGTTTTGAACCAATTTTCTTCTCCATTGTTTGGCTAGGCCGAAAATAACAAGGATGAAGATGGTGATTTTTGTGGCAAAATCATCAAGAGCTAGCACTCAAAAGAGCATATACCAAGGTGAAACAGAACTAATTTCGTGAGCATGGAATCATCAAACCAAGCTTGGAGCTTGAAGATTCATCCATGGAGGAAAACTTGAAGATGGCCGAAAATGATGGAGCCCAAAAGAGGACCATTGCCGTGAGCTTCTTCTACCTTGGAGGAAAAGATTTTCTTCGTCGCATCCAATCCGATCAATATAAGTATGATTCTGCCGTACTTTTTGATGTATTCACATGTATTTTCATTGTTTGATATAATCTTGGGATGCTTAGATAATTCCAACACTCTTATGGTGCAAGGGATAGTGAAACTGCCAAGATCTTTCAAATTATGGGGAAGCTTCCTCTGAATAATGGCGCTGCATTCTTCTGTTAATATTATTGTCTCATAATCTCCCAATCTTCATTTTCATGACAGAATATCTTTCATGAATTTGACATAGCTAGACATTTGTTTCAACGCTTATACAAATGGAATATTGATATGCATCTTTTTGAAGATCTCCAAGAATTGAGCAAATGGCTTGTCCAATGTATTTTCTGGAGACGCTGTGGAAAAGATGGAGGTAAAGTGAATCTTTCTCAATCATTTTCTTTTTCCTCTTTTTCCTCCATCTGTTGATCTGATTTACTGCATTCTTTTGGAACTTCCTTAGTAGTTGCCTTGACTCCAACATCTTTGTTGATCTCAGTATCATTTTTCAAAGTGATGGCATGACATTGCTCCTTCCCATAGAAGAAGTTATGCTTTGATTCAATGCTGATTGTGATTGAAACATAACATCATATTTATGTTTTGATTCAATGCTGATTGTGATTGAAACATAGCATCATATGATGCTGCTTGAGAGTTGTATTTTGCTTATACCTTTTTCAAGTGGGCCAACATTTCTATTATTCCTGGTTCTTTTTCATACTCATGGCCTTTGTTTTGTTGTTGGAATCCTAGTGGTGGATTTTTCCTTTGCCCTGTATTGTTGCTCCATGCAAAATTGGAATGATTCATCCACCCTGGATTGTAGGTGTTGGAATATAGATTGTTCATCTGTCTGTTGAAATTACTGACATAGTTCACTGTCTCATCATGTTGGTTTGCCTCTGGTGCTCCTCCATATGGTGAACTTGTGGATCTAATATTGCCTTACATGCTAAGAGTTTCCATGAATTTGCATATATGATCTAGCTTGGCATTCATTACTGTGTTGGCTCCAACTTCGTAAATTCCTACAATTCGTTGAATCATGCTCCTTTTCTGTTGGTGATGAGCGGAAAATATATGACTATTTACCGCCCATTTACTTAATATTTTGTATAGTTTCTCGAGTTTTATGAATGTTTTGATATGGGCCTTATTCTATTCCCTTTCCTTTCGGAAGTGGAATAGCGGCCTTGGAAGTTGGAAGAAGAAGCAAGGAACTACGAGCTACAGTTTGGTAAAGGCCGATGGGTTGGGAGGTATACCAATCCGACGGCTGTGTCAGTTAAGCTCCTAGGGAATAACCTAATCAATAGGTCATCTGTCGCCTCTAAGCTCGACAGTCTTAGTGCAAAATGCCATCAGGTGGCTCTCAGGGTTACCTTTGTTTTCCCTTTGTTTTACTAAATATAGTTTATTTTGCCGATGAAATAAAATTGGGACTCAATGGAATCATTCAAGACGAAATATGGAACAAAGAATGGCAAAAATTGGACTTGAGATATGGATTTTGGAGGTTGGAAACTTGAAATGGCATTCTAATGAAGTACAATTTCAGAAATTTTAACTTTGCGCAAATGTCGTATTTGGGCCATACTTTTTACTCCTATATCGGATTGAGGTGATTCAAGTTCCAAATTAAAAAATATTCAAAGATCTACAACTTTGACGTTCATAAGAATTTTGAATTCTGAAGTTGTCATGGCCAAATTTGATGAACAATCTGAAATTATGTTATTCTTAATTACTAAAATCATTATCAAAAATAAAAATTGTCAAAACTTCCACCAAACATGCAAGCATGTTTGATGGAGTTTTTTGTGCCATATTTGGTGTCATGTTTGGTGGAGTATTTTGTGCCATGTTTGGTGGAGTGTTTTGTGGAGTGTTTGGTGGAGAAATTGATGGAAGCCTTTTCTTTGCCTATAAATACCAAGTCATGAGAATTTCAAATGAAATTTATGAATTGGAACTTGAACTTAATGAATTCAGGTAACTTGGTTAAGATAGGAATATGATTAATTGGGTTACTTTGGGAGTTTGCAATTGACCGTCGGAAGAGGCTTTTGCATATCTTCGTGTTCCAGGTTAGCAAATTAATTTATTTCACATATATAATAAAATCAATTCAACATTAGAATAATATTGTGTGGAATCACGACCCTAGATATTTGTGTCTTTTTTTTATTTCTTTAGTATTTTCTTTTGTATTTTTATTAATTTATTTGTTCAGTAAATCCACATTCAACCAACCAATCAGCGATCATTCTCTTCTCCCTTAATTAGATACCTGTAAATAAATATATTCAATACTTAGTAACAACATTAGGAATTAAGTCCTCGTGTGATCGATATTTTTATACTACTTGAACGATACGTGCGCTTGCGTTATATGTGTGTGATTACGCCGGTCAAGTTTTTGGCGCCTTTGCCGGGGACTTATTTTTCTTGAGTTATTAATTTTGAAGCTATCTAATTTTCTTTTATCTGTAATTTTTATTTCCTTCTTTTGTTTTTCAGGTGGTTGACATGGATCTTAGTTGGTAATAAAAGAATTACGAGTTTTACGAGGTGAAGATACAACCCAAATCAGAGAACAACAGTCCGGTTTTTGAGGCCTATTGTCCAGCCCAACAGCTATCCCTGGATGTCAAAACCATTCAATACTACATTTGCTCAACAGAACGCAATAGGGAGATGCGAGATATGTGATGGTAACCACCCGAGCATAAACCACTACTATAATTCAGGGTGGCAGAACTATCAGAGACCTTCATATAATGAACTGCATATTTCCCTGACCCCTATTTTTTATCTTATCCACCATCAACATTTGATCTTCATCAAAAACTAGAACCATTAGAGGAAGATCAATTGAATCACATGCTCAAAGATTGGCTCGAGGAACGGGAAGCTCAAATTGATGCATAATTTCAGAGACAAGCATAATCCATACAGAGAATGACAGATCAAATTAGACAATTAACAGAAAACCTGAATTACATATCTCACGGAGCAAATAACACTAATGAAGCCTTCCAGTACCAAGTATTTCATGATGACACTTTAGTAGAGGATGAGGCTAAGCAGTATCAGGAATCTGAGGTATCAGTTCAGGAACCCGAACCTGCAAAGTCCTGATTTGATTTTTATTATTCGGAATCTGACAAGGATGAAGAACAAGAGCTGTTTGTGCCAACAAAAATTAAGGATGAAATTTTATATCCTCAAAATTAATATCTTGGAGCTTCCATTGCACAAATGTTTAAAGAAGATCTACATGAGCCAGTCATTTCAACCACAAAGGATGAAGACCTAAAATCTGACATCTCTTTACTTCCTCAAGTTGACACTTATGGAGCATGAATTTCACAAATGACAGATGAATAACTGAATGCGGAAATTTTAAAATACATCTGTGAAGAAAATGTGGAACAAGATGCAGGACAACTAGAGAAGCAAATGAACGACCATACTGAAGATCTCATACATTTAGGAGAAACATCATTCTTTGGAGAGTATAGATCAAAGACATCATCCAGAGGCTTAAAAGAATGGAACTTCCATTCAAAGTCAAGCATCATACGAGACCTCCCGATTTTCTTTCCAGAATCATTGGAGCGACAAAGATAAAAAAGGTGGCATGAGTACTGAATGAGTCAAAAAAATTTTTGCCACTTTACCTTTGGAAGAGACCCTTGAAAAGAAACGCTCAAGGGATTATCTTTAATCGAACATCCAAAACCGTGCTGAAACCTCCTTGACAGATGAATTTCGGTCACGTATGGCTGAAGAAGAAAACATTAGCGCTAGCAGGGAGGCAAGCCATGCAATTTTGTGTAATTTATGTTTTTATATTTTATGTATACATGTTGTAGAGTTTTAATTTTATATTCAAGGAAAAGCACAAATGAAGCACTTAAGGCAAAACAAAACATGAAGGAATGGTGTTTGGCAATCACAAAGATGAGAGCTAATTCATTAGTGACGGCTGAGTAATGAATGGATTTTTGAGATGCATCCTAATGGATTCATATACCAAATGAGTGGCATATTGCATACACAATTTCATTGCCTTAATAATTGCTTTGATTTGCTTTTCTGTTGTAATTATATTTATTTTCGCCGACAGGATCCAGACTTTTTGACCTTTCACGATTTATTTTATTATTTAACTAATAATCGTCCTTTGGAAGATACTAATGCTATTATTACTTACCCTTTTCAGGTGCTATAAATTCAGTCATCATTGCACTTTTAAAGGCATCCAGATTTGAGAAAGAAATACATAAAAAATGGAAGCTATTTCAAGAAGATGAGTTGTAAATATTTGTGTGTTTTACGGTACTAATGTTGGTTTTAAACCAGAATTTGTTGCGGCAGCACAAGAATTGGGTAGAGTCATAGCTGAATGGAATATGCACCAAGTATATGGCGGTGGCAATCTTGGACTAATGGGGATCGTTTCAAGGGCTGTACAGGAAGGAGACAGTCAAGTCTTGGGAATCATCCCAAAACCTTTTGCAGAGGCGAATCTTATTGGACCATCAAACATAAAGGAACTTATCGTGCCAGGTATGTCCGAGAGACTAGTGGAAATGGTTAATCATACTGATGCTTTTATTGATTTGCCAGGTGGCTTGGGCACAATGGAGGAAATTTTTACAGTGTTATCGTGGGCGAATCTGAACATACACGAGAAACTAATTGGACTGTTTAATGTTGATGGATTTTATGACTTTATTTGTGTGTTTTTTGATGATGCCCGGAGAAATGGGTTTGTATAAAAACCTGTAAAAGAACTCATTTTTACTGCCAGAATTGCTCATGATTTAATTAACCAAATCTTAGTTTTTGAACCACAAATTGACTCTATCATTTCCAAGATAAACTGATCTGATAACGATCATGGTAAAAAGCGTCAGATAGATCTGGATCTTAAACTTTAATTGATATTTTTAGATGTAGAATTTCAACTAACCAGGTACTATCTTCTAAACTCATCTTCTACTTTTTAAGACATTGGGGACCATCTCTCATTTAGGCTTGGGGGAGGGGAATAGTTGACTATATCTTATTTTTATTGGGTTATTTTTAGTCAAAATTTTCTAAAAATTGAAAAAAAAATTATAAAAATTAAAAAAATATTTTGTTTTTGTGTTTTTAATTTGATTAATCATGTGAAATTGGTGTGAGATAGCTGTGTAAGGAATTTCCACTCCTGAGACGTATCTCAACCTATTGCGTAACAAGTTAATTTTTGTTTATTTCCTTTTAAATTATTTAATTTGTGAATTCTCCATAATATTGACTAAATTGGATCTTCATTTGTTCAGTTGACATGTATTATCATCATGTATAGTAACATACAGCCATAAGATGTATTTGAAAAGTTTGTAATATTTAGTGCTATAGTTTTAATTGGAGGAAGCATCTAAAAAGGAATGAAAAAAGAAAAAAAAAGAAAAAAAAAAGTGTGTATAAAAAAAAGCCTGAGATCCGAGTCATTAAGTCTGTATAGGTGTTTTAACATCAAGTGCCCTAAAGTCAACTGGCTTGGGAATCACTGGCCCAAAGCTCGCGACATGGATCAAAGATGATATAAAAATAAAAAGAAACATATGAAATCCGAGTAATTAAGTCTGTAGGAGTGTCTTAACACCTAGTGCCCTAAAGCCAACTGGTATGGGAGTCACTGGCCCAAAGCTTGTTACATGAATTGAAGATGTTGCTTTCTTTATTTTATGCAAAAAAAAAAAAATGAAAAAATCCATTGCTAAAAGGGTGTGAATTCTGATATAACTTTAGGACAAAAATATTACTCTCTTTTCAACAACACTTATGAATATTTTGGGCACAATGATTTGATTAATATCTTGTTAGTTGTGTGTATGGAGAATGGTATCGTGATCCATACGAAAGTGGCTTAGTTTAATTTAGTCTCATTTTTTTATTTTATTTTATTGTTTTTCTTGAGGAGTAACAAAATGTTAGGTTTGGGGTGTGATGAGCGGAAAATATATCACTATTTACCATCTCATTACTTAATATTTTATATAGTTTCTCGAGTTTTATGAACATTTTGATGTATTTTAGTTTATTTTGCAGATAAAATAAAATTGGGATTCAATGGAATCATTCAGGAAGAAATATGGAACAAACAATGGTAAAAACAGGACTTGACATATAGATTTTGGAGGTTGGAAACTTGAAATGGCATTCTAACGAAGTACAATTTCAGAAATTTCAACTTTGCACAATTTTCATATTTTGGCCATAACGTGTTACTCCGATATCGGATTGAGGTGATTCAAGTTCCAGATTAAAGAAGATTCAAAGATCTACAACTTTGACATTCATAGGAATTTCGAATTCTGAAGTTGTCATGAACGAATGTGATGAACAATCCGAAATTATGTTATGTTTAATTACTAAAGTCATTATAAAAAAAAAATTGTCAAAACTTCCAGCAAACATGCAAGCATGTTTGATGGAGTGTTTTGTCCCATGTTTGGTTCCATGTTTGATGGAGTGTTTGGTAGAGTGTTTTGTGCCATGTTTGGTGGAGTGTTTCGTGCCATGTTTGGTTCCATGTTTGATGGAGTGTTTGGTAGAGTGTTTTGTGCCATGTTTGGTGGAGTGTTTTGTGGAGTGTTTAGTGGAGTGTTTAGTGGAGAAATTGGTGGAAGCCTTTTTTTTGCCTATAAATACCAAGCCATTTTATTTGTAATTCTCGTGCTTTCCTTAGGTTTTTGTAAGGAATTAAAGGATTACATCTTGTTTTTATTTTATTTATGTATTTTTATTTTCAGTAATAGTAATAGTTTATTTTTTTCTTTTCTTTTATGTTTAGTAGTTAAATTTCCGCTGGGGGAAGAGTAAAACTTTTATTATTTTAGTTTAGATCAATCTCTCTTAATTATAATATGTAAATTATAATTTAAACTAAAGGTTATACTGTCTTAATTGCTGGTTTTATTTATTTGACATAATATGACACCGCCTATATGGTCGGTCTTTTGGTGACAGATGATTACCGCCTATATGGCTGGTTTATAGACAAATAATAACACTAGCTTTATGGTCAGTTGGACTTAATTGAAAATCTGACTTAATCAGGATACCGCCTATATGGTCGGTTGGTAATATCACTGATAATTGCTATATTATAATAAGAGAGATTTCTAAATTAGAATTAGTGAAGGTGGATTCCTTAACCCCCAGTATTTAATTTTTATTCTAGGGAAGTAATACAGCACAATATTAACATGCTTAATAATAGATTTAATTATATTATGGGTAATTCTTTAGTTTGTTTATTGAATCTTAAGGCTAATGCTTCTTGTTGCCTGATCACCAATAAGATTGATGTGGTAAACTTAAAATGAACTTGGAAAAAGATTTTAGGTTTCAACCTTAGATTCAATAGCTCACGATCTTCCTTGAGGATAGATAACTCTTTAATAGATTTCCTTACAGGATAGGAATATACCAGTCGGGCATGGGTAGCCATAATTGGAACTTGAACTTAATGAATTTAGGTAACTTGGTTAAGATATGAATATGATTAATTAGGTTACTTTGGGTGTGTGCAACTGACCGTCGCAAACTAATTTATTTCACATGTATAATAAAATCAATTCAATATTAGAATAGTATTGTGTGGAATCACGACCATAGATATTTGTGTCTTTTATTTATTTTCTTTAGTATTTTTATTTATTTATTTGTTCAGCAAATCCACATTTAACCAACCAATCATCGATCATTCTCTTCTCCCTTAATTAGATACTTGTAAATAAATAGATTCAATAATTAGTAACAACAGTAGGAATTAAATTCTTTTGGGATCAATATTTTTATACTACTTGAACGATACGTGCACTTGCGTTATACGCATGTGATTACGCCGGTCATTTGACCATAAAAAATTATTGTTGGCTATTTCTTCAATTAAGTCTCAGGCCTGATCTTCTCCTTTTTACATAAAAGCTCCTCCAGCAGCAGCATCAATTATGGTTCTCATTAGTCCAGAATGTCCATTCTAGAATGTTTCGACTTGTAGCCACTTTGCAATTTCATGGTGAGGACATTTTCTGAGCAACTCCTTGTATCTTTCCCAAGCCTCGCAGAGGGATTCTCAGTCATGTTGCACAAAGTATGTGATGTCATTCCTTAACTTTGCAGTTCTGGCCGGGGGCAAATACTTTGCAAGGAATTTGGTGGCAAGAGTATTCCAAGTTGTGATGAAATCTGCTGGCAATGAATGTAGCCAAGCCTTAGCTCTGTCTTTCAAAGAATATGGGAACACACGCAGTCTCATTGTTTCTTTTTCTGCTCGATTGTAATTGAATGTTCCTTAAACTTTCAGGAAGTTTTTGATGTGGGCATTAGGATCTTTAGTTGCATTCCCCCCAGACTTTACTGACTATTGTATCATCTGAATGTATGTTTTGATGTCACACGCATTTGCTGGTAAGAGAGGAAGTACAATAAATGAAATGAAGTCATCAACCATTGGAATAGTACTGTCTCGAATAGGAATTGGTGGTGCAACCTCCAACGGTTCAGGATCCATGTTGATCAGTGCTTCTTGACCTTCTCGCATTTTCCTTCTCAACTGTCTGATGTTTCTTTCAAATTCTAGGTCAAGCGGACCGATTTCAAAGCTTCCAGTTCTTCTCATGTAGTGTATGAGAACCAAAAACACAAGAAAGAGAAAAAAAAATAAGTAAAAAACAAATTAGACACATGTAAAGGTATCTAACCCCAAAATTAATAGTGAAAAATAAATAAGTCTCCGGCACCGGTGCCAAAAACTTGACCGATGAAATCACTCACGTAATGCAATCGCACGTATCATTCAAGTAGTAAAAAATATATCGATCTCACGAGGACTTAAAACCTAGTCTATAAATTTGTGAAGCTAAATGTTTACAAGTATCTAATAGATTGGTTGTTTGACTGGATGGTGATTTTACACTAAAGATAAGTAAATAAAATAATGAAAATGTAAATTAAATGAAAATTTAATACTATTAAACTATCTAGGATTGTGAATCTTTCCAATATATTTTAAAAATGAAGTAGTTATCTCACGTTTGTGGAATATATTGGTTTATTAACCTGGAACACGAAAATATGCAAAAGCTTCTATCGATGGTTAGATGCAAACACCCAAATAACCCAATTAATCATATGTCTATGTTAACCAAGTTACCTGAAGTAATTAAGATTAAGTTCCAATTGTGGCTACCCCTCCCGACAGGTATATGTCTATCCTGTAAGGAAATCTACCTAAGGGTCACCATGCCTCGAGGTGAGATCGTGAGTTATTGAGTCTAAGGCTGAAACCTAAAATTCCTTCGTTAAGTTTATTTTAAATTTACCAGATCAATCTTATTAATTGCCAGTTAACAAGAAACATTAAGCTTAAGACTCAATATATAAACCTTTATATTACCCAAGTTATAAAATAACCTCTTATAAACTGGTAATATTGGAATTTATCACAACCCCAGTTATGGTATTTAGTTACAACATATATCTAGCACTAGTAAAGACATAAATAAAGTAAATAACATAAAGTAAAGCTTGGAAATTAAAATGGTAAATAAAGCAATAAAGAAAATGTTGGGGGTTAGAGGATCCTCTTTTATTACTTCTATTTTAGATATCTCACTTATTATAATATATAAACTTTACATGCATTACCACTCGACCATATAGGCGGTATCCTAATTAAGTCAGATTTATGATTAATTCCAACCGAACCATAAAGGCTGTATCCAATTTAGTCAGGTTAAAATCAATTTAATTAAGTCCAACCGACCATAAAGGTGGTATCCATTAGGTCAGGTTTTAAATAATTTATATATTATAATTAAATGGAGATTAATCTAAATATTAGTAATAAAAGCTTTACCCTTCACCCCAGCATATGGGAGTTACCTCATCATACTGAAAAATAAAAATAAAGACTGAAAAGTAAAGTAAATAAAGAACTATTGCGTAAAATAAAAAATTAAATATAGAAAGTTGTAAATAAACAAACAAGATACAATTTTTTAGTATTCTTAAGGAAATCCCCAAAAGAATGTATGAATTTTACAAATGAAACGGCTTGGTATTTATAGGCAAAATTTTACCTTCACCAATTTCTCCACCAATTTCTCCTCAAATTTCTCCACCAAACTTGGCCGAAACATGGCACTGAATCCTCCACCAAACATGCAAGCATGTTTAGGGGAAGTTTTAACAATTTTCAATTTTGTTTTGAAAACACACTACAGATATTTTATCAATTTCGATCATGAAAACTTCCAAATTCAAAATTATTATGAACATCAAAGTTGTATATCTTTAAGTATTTGTTAACCTGGAACTTAAATCACCTCATTCTGATAACGGAGTAGAATGTTATGGCCAAAATACGAAAATTATGCAAAGTTGAAATTTCCAAAATTTGTACTTCATTAGAACGTCATTTCAAGTTTCCAACCTCCAAAATCCAAATGTCAAGTCCAGTTTTTACCCTAATTTGTTCCACATTTAGTCCTGATTGATTTCATTGAGTCCCAAAACTTTATTTACCTTTGGGTGTTAACCCCTCGTAGAAATAGGCAATCAGCCTCCATATTTCAAACCCGTGATGTGTTAGACAGTTATGACCCATAGCGTCACTATTTGTAAAAGACATTGTGTTTTTGTACAAATTAATTATGTAGCAATGGAAATTGTCTTTTATCATTTCATAATTAGATTACTTAAATGTGTGAATGATGAAAGTCCTTATGATTAGTTCCGGATTGAGATGATATGAGACAGTATCAATCCACGACGGTTTAATCATTAAATATCCCTAGTCGTAGTGTTATCGAGACTGGACATCGATAATGCAGAATAGACTAGTATCGCACTTGTGCGTGTTATGGAAGCGTAACAACATAGTTCTCATATATTTAAGTACTGGATACTTATGCAAGTGTGGTAGGAGGTTGTGTTTTACCGATGGTACGAAAAACAGCTTCGCTCTGGATAGACCCCACGGAATCCCATTGGTAGTATGACTATGTGTCTATGGGAGTCCGTATCAGGGTATGTGTATTTGGTCTTAACCTGAGACTTGCATCTCTAGTACTTGCGACAATCAATAAACTTTAGTTTTGGTCGTCCAGGACTTTAACAGGTTCTGTGTACACCTCTTCTGGGTTTATTGAGAATCGTAGTGTATTGGGTGTGATGTCAAGACGGAAGTATCACTTCAGTCATATGGAGATGATGGTCACACAGGGATACAGAACTGGTTCTCTAAAAGGTTGCAACCGTCGGGATAATATGACTAGGTCATGATTATCCGATAATAAAGAGACTAGTTGCTTGTGATCCGATATATGCTTCGTACGGGGCAGACACTATTTCAGCCTCAGGCCTTGCATGTGACATCAGATACTGGATCACGAGATACGGAATACTACGTATACTACACCTGACATAGATCATTTATTCCATTAAGAATATTTCTGGAGAATTGGGTAGGCATGACGCTTTGCTAGAAGCCAACCTTGTCTCGTAAATCGGTAAGAACGTAGTACGAGGTATGTACGTGTTCGGATAGTCCGACGACCGGATTTACTGTCAACATATCCAGGGATCTCTTGGGTCGCTTCCCGAAGATTCACCGATGACGTATGATTCGAAATTTATTAATTTGGGATTAATATCGGAGAGACTTTATCTGGGATAAAGTACTATTTGAAGAGAGAGAATGATTAATTTGGAATTAATCGAAAAAATAATATATTCGATATATTATACGAAATTGGATTTCGACGCAGAATTAAAATTGGATTTTAATTCGGGCTAACGAATTGATTTAGAATTAATTCGCAAGCGACGTGAATAATAATTTTACTAGGCATGATTATTTAATTAAATTTGATTTAATTACGACGCAACGTAAAACTCGTTAATTCAGAAATAACGAAACCGAGCCCGGAATATGTTTGCGATGCCACTCCAATTTTGAATCAAGTGCGGCCGCAAGTCACATCGCGAGTCACATCACTTGTCACTTTAGTGATAGATGTCTAAGTCACCTTTTTGGTGAGTGACATGCAGTCACTATTCATGAAAGGTGTTGGTGTGGGCATTTAATGTCATTTTGGAGCCAAAAATTGGTGTTTGACTTTTGGAAAGATATACCAAATTTTGGTAATAGATTTTTGATAATGTTTTTTGAAAACAAATAACAAAAGAATTGAAAACTCTCTCTCTCCCAAATAGACAAAAAACCGTGAGTTCCATAGATGAAGAAAGCTTGATTTTTCTTTCATCTTTTGCTAGCACATTCAAGGAATCAATACAAGATGATAGGGAAACCGAACTAAGAGCTTGGAATCCATTGAAGCTTGGAGCTTGTAGAACTTCATCAACAAATCTTGCCTTGGCTGAAACTTGGAAGCAAGGAGGGAAAAAGTTTTGTTGATCATCACATCCAAATCCGAGCAATGTAAGTGTGTTTCTGCCACTCTTGTTTGTGTATTCATTCAATTTCTATGCTTATATTGATCTTGGGACCACCCTAGAAACCAACAATGGTATCATGGAGCAAGGTTTAAGCATGAAAATGATTAGGGTAAAATTTGGGTAAATTGATTTTGAGCATGTTTTGACTAAATTACTTGTTTGATCATGCTTGTATATGGATGACTTGGAGTTATTTATGATCAATTTCATGAAAAATTAATTGGATCAATTTTTTCCCAAAAATGAGGCTTGGCCGAATGCTTATTACCCTTTTATGTCATGGTATTTTTTGTTTGTTTGATCATTGGATGACTTGAAACAATTGGGTAATGTTGATTTAAAATTCAATCGGATTAAAAACGAAATCGGACAAATAAAACCCACTAATGCCGTGAGTGTTGAAGCATGTAATGAGATGATTTTTTGTTCAAAAATGTTGGACATAAGTTGAACAAATGAATACATAATTAATTGATTAAATTTGTATTTTGGAAATATTAATTTGTATAATTAATTGATGTATTACACTTTGGTTAATTGAATTATAAAATTTGGAATTTTAAAATTTGATTAATTGGGCTTGATTTTGAATTGGGCTTGTAATTGTTGTATTTGGGCCTTATGGACTTGGTGTTGGAGTTTCTACGGTCCCGAGGATCGAATAACAAGCATAAAACACATGTGAATACATACGACGATGTTGCGGAATACTTACATCGATCGGTCGAGCGACGCGGTGGACAACAAAAATCAATTTATGCCTCATTGGTGTATTCGGCAGTGAGCAGTCCCTTAATCCTCCATTTTCGATTTTTGGATCATCTTCCAAGCTCCAAGCTTTGTCATGGTGATTCCAAACTCATGGTGGAGTTCCCTATCACCTTCGCATGACTTCGTAGTGTGCTAGCACTCAAGAAATTTGCCACAAATTTCCCACTTTGCTTCCCTTCACTGTCACGATTTTGCCCAGCAAAAAATAGAAGAAAAATGCCCAAATGGGCGTGAGAGAGAGAGGTGGAAAGAAGAGAGAGAATTTCAAAATTTGTTATGTTAAATTGATTTCCAAAATCAATAAATAAAACATATACCAAATTTGTGAAAAAGCTTTCAAGAAGTCAACACAAATTTGGCTCCAAATTTGGCATTAAATGCTATCCACCAACCCACATCAATCACAAGTGACATGTTGTCAATCACTCAAAGTGACTTATGATTTGACGCTTGATGCGACTAGTGATTTGACGCTTGATTTGACTTACGTGTCGCACTCGAATTCGAAATACGAATGCGCTCGAAAACAATCACGGGCTCGGGTTCGCTAATTCCAAATTAACGAATTTTCTGTTGCGTCGTAATTAAAACTAATTTAATTAAATAATCATGTCTAGCATAATCACTATTCACGTCGCTAATGAATTAATTCTAAATTAACTCGTTCGCCCGAATTAAAATCTAATTTTAGTTCCGCGTCGAAATCCAATTTTGTATAACATATCGAATATATTATTTTATCGATTAATTCCAAATTAATCGTTTTCTCTCTTTAAAGGATATTTTATCCCAAATAAAATATCTCCGCAATTAATCCCAGGTTAATTTTCTCTCTCATCTAATTAATCCCAGATTAATTAAAGTGCGAGTCATACGTCATCGGTGAATCTTCGGGAAGCAACCCATGAGATCCTCGGATATGTTGGCAGTAAATTCGGTCGTCGGACTATCCGAACACGTAAGTACCTAGTACTACGTTTGTACCGATTTACAAGACAAGGTTGGCTTCTAGCAAAGCGCCATGCCTACCCAATTCTCCAGAAACATGCTTACAGGAATAAGCGATCTATATCAGGCGTAGTATACGTAGTATTGTGTATTTCGATCCAGCATCGGATGATCACATGCAAGGCCTGAGGCTGGTACAATGTCTGCCCCGTACGAAGCATATATCGGATTACGAGCAACTAGTCTCTTTATTATCGGATAATCATGACCAAGTCATATTATCTCGATGGTTGCAACCCTTTAGAGAACCGCTTCTGTATCCCTACGCGATCATCATCTCCATATGACTGGAGTGATACTTCCGTCTTGAAATCACACCCAATACACTACGATTCTCAATATACCCAGCAGAGGCGTACACAGAACCTGTTAAAGCCCTGGACGACCAAAACCAAAGTATATTGATTGTCACAAGTATTAGCGGTGCAAGTATCAGGTTAAGACCAAATACACCTACCCTGATTTCGGACTTCCATAGACACATCGTCATACTACCAATGGAATTCCAAGGGGTTCTATCCAGAGCGAAGCTGTTTCCCGTACCATCGGTAAAACACAACCTCCTATTACACTTGCATGAGTATCCTATACCCAAATATATGAGAACTATGTCGTTATGCCCTCACAACGCGCACAAGTGTAATACTAGTCTTTTACACATTTATCGATGTCCAATCTCGATAATACTCTGACTAGGGATATTTAATGATTTATCCTTCGTGGACTGATACTGTCTCATATCATTCTCAATCCAGGAACAAATCATAAGGACCTCCTATCATTTATACATCTTGGTGATCTAATCACAAATGATAAGAGTGCAATCCCCTTTGTCACATAGTTAATTTGTACAACAACACCATGATCTGTACAAATAGTGACTCTATGGGTCATAATTGTCCAACAATCTCCCACTTGGCCTATAGCCAGTCACTCGAGTGTCTAACACCCGAACTATATACGATTCGCTCAAATTTCTGAGAATAGGCTTTCGTCACCGGATTTGCATGATTATCATCTGATGCGATTTATTCGATCATCACATCGCTACGATGTATAATTTGAACGGATCAGATGAATATCAAAGTATGTATCTGGATCGTTGATGAGACCATTAATTCTTTAGCTTGTGCTGAAGCCTAGCTCAGCTGCTAACAGAACTATATCTAATCTAATTAGATTTATATCGATCCAGAAAGCTTCTACTGCTGCCTCAGCTGCAGCAATAACCCGCATTTGTTGTTTATTCGGTAACAGTATCTTGCTTGGATGATTTCCAGCTCATTGTTCCATGATTCAAACTGTATAGTACCGTTTGTTCGACTTATAGTCGTTTTTATCGGTTTGGAAACTTGATACAGTGATCCCAGTCACTTCAAGTTCTCCATCTCCGTAGTATAAGACAGCATCCTTAGATCTCTAAGATACTAATGGATGTTCTTAACTTTAATCCAGTGACTATCACTTGGATTGGTCTGTTTGTGAATCCATATGCTCAAAGCACATGAGACACCAGGTCACGTATATTTTTCAATGTACGATTTCTCGGAGAGTTTTCTCGAAAGCCAAGCTTTCGCCAATTATATTATATGGGAATATCATTTCTAAGAAATGACATATTATCATTATTTATAGGACAGCCATTGTCAGTGCGCTCCCACTAACCCTCTTATATACACAAGAATCATTTTCGTTTTGAATTAAATCATAAACCATTATGATTACATCAAAACGATAATTCCAAGAACGCTATGTTTGCTTCAATCCATCCATGGATCGAATAACCTGCAAACCTTGTTTGCTAGTTTTGGTACGACAAAACCGACAGGACGTTGTAGACATCCTCCAAAAGGTTTCCTTTTCAGGAAAGCGATTTTCCCGTTAAGCTGACATATTTCATAAATGAAACATGCAGCTTTAGCAAGCATTATCCAAATGGATTCACCGTGGCAACAGGTAAAAGGTTGAATCGTAATCAACACAATGTTGATAACGATACCTTTCCGCTAAAAGCCTAGCTTTATACGTTGGTATGTTGCCATCCATGTATGTCTTCCTTGAAGACTGATATAGTACCAATAGGCACAATGCCTTGCGGTACATCAACTAGTATCCAAACTTGTTGATTTACATGGAATCCATTTCGAACTCATGGCACTTTGCCATAATAGGGAGTCGATACCTTGTATCACTTCCTCATATGTAGTCAGTTGGTATTCCTCAATAAGATAGACATCTTTTCGAGGTGAGATCGGAAACCCATACCCCAGGTTATTTTCTGACTCTCTCCGACTAACGTGGTTCTTGTGTATTCGAAGATTATGGTATAGTTTCATCCTTGATGAACTATTTGTGTTCCATTAAGGATTCAGTGCGTGGAACAGTATTACTCCGATTTTCATCGAGTTTTTTACTTTCCTCCCACTTACCACTGCATATCGGTATTCCTCTTAGGAAAACCGCATGGCGAGCAACAATTAAATTGTTCTCTTGTGAGTTGTATAAGTACTATACTTTGGTATCCCTAGGATAACCTACAATTGGCACTTATCCAATTTGGGTTTTAGTTTGGTATCATCCAAACATATGTCTAACATTCCCAAATTTTCAGGAATGAGAAACCCGGTTTCATTCATGTTCATATCTAATATGAAATCTATCAAACAGATTTTTATGGAACCTTATTCTAAATAAGTTCTGCACTGTTAATACGTATCCTTTAAAGGAAATGGTAGCTCAGAGCGACTCATGATTAACCTTATCATGTCCAACAAAATTTGGTTACTCTGTTCGGACACATCGTCAAACTGACGTGTTCCGGGAGGAGTCATCATTGAAAGAATACTATACTCTTTCAAGTATTAGAAACTTATTGCTTAAGTATTTTCATTACGGTCTTACCGTGACGGTTTAATACTTTAGCCGGTCTGTTTGTCTACTTCGTGTCGAAACTTTAAAAGTTTCTGATTTGTGTTCTAAAAGAAACACATAACCACAACGCGATGCCACGTCCGTAAAGGTCACGAAATATTCATATCCACCTCTAGCCTAGCTAGATATGGGCCCATTTTCTTCACTATGAACTAGGGCTAATAGATCTGTGGCATTTGCACTTTTACCAAGTAAATAGTGTTATGGGCACTTTGCCCAATAAACTAGATTCGTAGACTTTATTTGAATAGAATCAAATCAGTCCGAGTACCCACTCTTCAAAAGTGTGGATATACGATTGTTGTTTTAGTTGTGTCTCAGACAACAATGCCACAATTGAGTTTCTTCTGATCAAATCAGTTTGAGCTATTTGTTTGTCATGTTTATGTTTGAGATTTATTTATATTCAAAATATAAATGCTGTTATTCACATCTAATGTGTTTATGTCAATATCATCTTTATAAAATAAAACACTTTAGTGTTCTAGAATATAAAGGTACACCCGCAGCGGGTTATACACTGATATAGAGATAATGTTTCTAGTCAAACTAGTTACATTATAACAGTTTCCAAATTTAGGTACACACCCAAAAGGTTGTTCCTAAACTTAGGTATCTACGGTTAAAACAACGATTTTCGTCCCGTTTCCAATTCACAGATTAATCACAATTGATGTCAGTATCCTGCTCAAAGCAGATTCTGAACATCAATGCATATTTATGTACCATACTAAGTATTTAAAATCCAATTTTAATACTAGTAGTGAACATATTTATGACAAACATATTTGAAGTCAGAGACTTGCTCGTCTTCAATTCCTTCATGTCTGCTTTTTCCAAACGGCAGTCACGCTTCCGCGATCCCGTTTGCCAAATTTTAGGCAGACATTTTGGAATATGTCATTTATCTTCCCAGAAGATTATAATGATTTTGCCTTTGCCCTTTTCCATATTCCAGAAGCCTTTGGCCAAGCCATGAGTTTCTAGAATATCGAAGTGAGGTGCGCCTTGCGCTTCTTGCCATATTGCAAACTTTGACTTTGTCTCCTTGAGAATAGTCATTAACTCTCCAAGAGTTTAGTATTGAAATTTGTACTTCTAAGATATAAGAATAGATCTATGAAGATCCTTCAATTTCATTATCATACTTTAAGGATCTAATCCTTATTTCTGATTAAGAAATTAAGGAGTCTATTGCGAAACGCTTAATGGATTAAACACTGAAGTTATCATCACATGAATCTTCCAAAGATTATGCTCTACTGTTTGCTTAACTCCGGGCTTAGGCCTAATATGTTATTTTATCAAATAAAATAACTTATTAGTTTCCAGGACCATCCTGAAATTTTATTCCCAATCTGAAAATTAAACCATTTAAATACATTTTCCCTAGAATTATGTTTTAAATGTCAATCTTTCAATTTTATCTTGATTCTAATAGTCCAACTATTTAATCAACGATTTAGGTACTATTTATTATAATGATTACTATAGTCAAACTATATAATCAACTATAATTTAATAGATTTAATTCAATTATATTGATTACTATAATCTAATTATAAAATCAACTATAAATGAAATAGTTTGAATACAGTCCAACTGTTTATTAAAACAACATTAATTATTAGTCCAACTAATAAATAATTTATTTGACGAATGATATTTGTTTTGAGCGCGTATGGTAAGTAATTAAACAAATATTGCAAATTCAATTCTTGTCTCCCACTATTTTTCGGCGAGCCTCTAACCCTCTGTCGAGTACTCAGAAAACTGTGTTTCCTAGTGGGCTAAGATCCCGTTAAATATCACACAATCTTGACTTTGGCCAACAAATTGTATGATAATTAACTAGGTAGATCTCTAAGATCAATTGGATCCCATCCAATTCCTAGATCCAGTAGGGGGACATCCAAGTCCGAAACATATATCTTATATATGCCAATATATCCAATATATTACCTAACCTTTTTCCTCTGAATCAACTAAGCCTTGGCTTTGGCACAACAAACTTAGTGATCCCAGTTAAGCGTGACCTATTGACCATGGAAAGCTTCGTAATCAATGTCGATGGACAAGAAGTGATCTTGACTTTGGCCAAAAAAGCACAACTTGGACAAGACACTGATATAGAACAAAGCTCTCGTGATTCAAACACATCCTCGACGAACAAAGGCCTTGACTTTGGCCAACAAACCAATGCCAGTCTTAGATCTTGAGTAAGAATCACTCAATGGAAGGAAAAACGCTTAATATTTTGCGAGAGTTTTTCGAGTGCAAATTGGCAACCAATTTATTATCTTTTTTAAGGTCTCATCATCATACACCCTTAAACATGCATTCTAAATACATAATAAAACGCGTATAATAAAATAATAATGATATGCAGATGGATACATAACACATTGATCCTAGATCAAATCTCTCCATTTCCTCTCTCCCGCTAGCACAAGTATTACTTCTACCCGTTACACTACACTTCTAAAGAAACCTCATTTACATTGAGGGGAATAGGTGAGAAGAGAAATACAAAGAGTATGAAGGTAATAAGGCTGGACACACAGGTCCAATTAATACATTCCAAATTTATTACAACAATTTCTAAAATTACCCCACCTATCTAATATCCATCCGATATACATTATTCATGCATCACAACCATGTATTCACACAAGCATGCTATCAATCAATCTAATCAAATTAATTAATCTGATAATTAATGACCATCTAATGTTCAAACAACGATTTGATTTTGCGCGAGTCAAACTCGTTTTGCGAATAAGTACTTGAAGTACGAATTCTTGAATTAAATTAAACTACATAATTAAATCCAATTCAATTTGTATTTAATACTAATTCGCTATTTAATTCCAAATTAAATATTACACTTTATTAATAACCTTTACGACTTAAATTCCAAATTTAATCGTTACGGGTCTAAAAGCCCGATTAATATCCAATATTAATTTAATTAAAGTCCAATAGGCTTTTAATTAATTTCTTAAGGCGTAGGACTTTTGGTCAACTCGGGTCAAACCAATAACCAAAGTCCAATCAAGGAGTACCCCATAAGCCTAGAAATCAATTTAGGCCCATTAGGCCCAATTAAATAATTAAAGGTCCATTAGTCGCATTTGGGCTTTATGGAAGCGATTTTGGGCCCAATTGGATCCAACCAATTTAGCCTAAACCTAACTTGGTACAACCAAGCCCAATTAGCCCATTTACAACATTACAAGCAAAATTAGCCCAATTCAATTAAATTACAAAATCCAATTTCACAATTTAATTACCTAAAGTGTATTACACAATTAATTACCCAATTAACATTTCTAAAACATCAATTAGCCTAATTAATCATGCTCATTAATATTAAATCATGTCCAACACAATTTAATCAAAAATCAAACCCAATTTTACATGCATAAGCTCTCGGCAATTTGGGCAATTTGTGTCCAATTCGGTTTCAATCCAATTAAATCCACAATCGACATTAAATCAACATTCCCAACATGATTCTAACTCATCCAATGATTAAAATCAAAAAATCACCAAGACATTAGAGCTAGTTGACATTCGGCCAACACAACAATATTGGGGAAAATTGTTCCAAACAAAATTTCTTGAAATTGATCCAACCAATCTTCAATTCAACAAATTTAAGCATACAAAATCATCCAATTTCATTAAATCATGCTCAAATACAATTTACCCAATTTTAAGCCTTAAATCAAATTTCATGCTTTTACTCCGCTCTGATGCCATTGTTAGAGTTTCTACGGTCCCGAGGATCGAATAACAAGCATAAAACAAATGTGAATACATACGACGAAGTTGTGGAATACTTACATCGATCGGTTGAGCGACGCGGTGGACAACAAAAATCAATTTATGCCTCCTTGGTGCATTCGGCAGTGAGCAGTCCCTTGCTCCACAATTTTCGGTTTTTGGATCATCTTCCAAGCTCTAAGCTTTTTCATGGTGATTCCAAGTTCATGGGTGGACTTCCCTATCACCTTCGCATGACTTCGTAGTGTGCTAGCACTCAAGAAATTTGCCACAAATTTCCCACTTTGCTTCCCTTCACTGTCACGGTTTTGCCCAGCAAAAAACAGAAGAAAAATGCCCAAATGGGCGTGAGAGAGAGAGGTGGGAAGAAGAGAGAGAGTTGGAAAATGTGTTATGTTAAATTGATTTCCAAATCAATAAATAAAACATATACCAAATTTGTGAAAAAGCTTTCAAAAAGTCAACACAAATTTGGCTCCAAAGTTGGCATTAAATGCTATCCACCAACTCACATCAATCACAAGTGACATGTTGTCAATCACTCAAAGTTACTTATGATTTGATGCTTGATGCGACTAGCGATTTGACGCTTGATTTGACTTGCGTGTCGCACTTCAATTCGAAATGCGAATGCGTTCTCAAATAATCCCGGGCTCGGGTTCGCCAATTCCAAATTAACGAATTTTCCGTTGATTCGTAATTAAATCTAATTTAATTAAATAATCATGCCTAGCATAATCACTATTCACGTCGCTAACGAATTAATTCTAAATTAACTCATTCGCCCGATTTAAAATCTAATTTTAATTCCGCGTCGAAATCCAATTTCGTATAACATATCGAATATATTATTTTATCGATTAATTCCAAATTAATCGTTTATCTCTTAAAGGATATTTTATCCCAAATAAAATATCTCCGCAATTAATCCCAGGTTAATTTTCTCTCTCATCTAATTAATCACAGATTAATTAAAGTGCGAGTCATAGGTCATCGGTGAATCTTCGGGAAGCGACCCATGAGATCCCCGGATATGTTGGCAGAAAATTCGGTCGTCGGACTATCTGAACACGTAAGTACCTAGTACTACATTTGTACCGATTTACAAGACAAGGTTGGCTTCTAGCAAAGCACCATGCCTACCCAATTCTCCAGAAACATGCTTACAGGAATAAGCGATCTATATCAGGCGTAGTATACGTAGTATTGCGTATTTCGATCCAGCATCAGATGATCACATGTAAGGCCTGGGGCTGGTATAGTGTCTGTCCCGTACGAAGCATATATCGGATTATGAGCAACTAGTCTCTTTATTATCGGATAATCATGACTAAGTCATATTATCCCGTTGGTTGCAACCCTTTAGAGAACCAGATCTGTATCCCTACGCGATCATCATCTCCATATGATTGGAGTGATACTTCCGTCTTGACATCACACCCAACACACTACGATTCTCAATATACCCAGTAGAGGCGTACACAGAACCTGTTAAAGCCTTGGACGACCAAAACCAAAGTATATTGATTGTCGCAAGTATTAGCGGTGCAAGTCTCAGGTTAAGACCAAATACACCTACCCTGATTTCGGACTTCCATAGACACATAGTCATACTACCAATGGAATTCCGAGGGGGTCTTTCCAGAGCGAAGCTGTTCCCCGTACCATCGGTAAAAAAAACCTCCTATTACACTTGCATGAGTATCATATACCAAAATATATGAGAACTATGATGTTATGCCCTCACAACGCGCACAAGTGTAATACTAGTCTTTTATGCATTTATCGATATCCAATCTCGATAATACTCTGACTAGGGATATTTAATGATTTATCCTTCGTGGACTGATACTGTCTCATATCATTCTCAATCCAGGAACAAATCATAAGGACCTCCTATCATTTATACATCTTGGTGATCTAATCACAAATGATAAGAGTGCAATCTCCTTTGTCACATAGTTAATTTGTACAACAACACCATGATCTGTATAAATAGTGACGCTATGGGTCATAATTGTCCAACAATTGGTTGGGCCAAGTAGGTTTGGCCAAATGGATTGGATCCATATTGGGCCTAAATCATTCCATTAAGTTCAAATATAACAAATGGGCTTTAAATGTTTAATTGGGCCTAATGGGCCAAAATTGGTTTCTTGGCAAATAAGGGTGATTCCTTACTTGGGCCTTGGTATTTGGTTTGACCCATATTGACCAAAGCCCATGCCTTATGAAATCAATTGAAAGCCTGTTGGACTTTTAATTAAACAACATTGGATGTTAATTGAGCTTTGAGACCCATTTAGATTAGATTTGGAATCTAAGTCGTTAAAGCGCATTAAAAAGTGTAGATATTTAATTTGGAATTAAATAAATGAATTAGTATTGAATACGAATTAAATTAGATTTAAAGAGTAGTTCGATATAATTCAAGAATTTGTACTTCGAGTACTTATTCACAAACGAGTTGGACTCGCGCAAATCAAATCATTGTTTGAATATTGGATGATCACTAAAATAACAAAGATTAATTAATTTGATTAGATTGATTGAATAACATGATTGAATGAATACATGGATGTGATGAATGAATAGCGTATATCGGATGGATATTAGAAGGGAAATGGCAATTTTAGAAATTGTTGTAAATTTAGAATTTATAAATTGGACCTGCGTGTCCATCCTTCTCTCTTTATTGATTCTTTGTATTCTCTTCTCACCTAATTCCCCTCAATGTTAATGAGGTTTCTATTATTGTATTATGTAATTGGGTAGAAGTAGAATAGTGCTAGCCGGGGAGCGGAAATGAAGTGATTTGTTCTAGGAACAAGTTGTTGAATATCCATCCGTATATCGTTATTAATTTACTTTAGGCGCCTTATTATGCTTTTAGAATGCATGCTTAAGGGTGAATGATGAGACCTAACAAAGATAATAAATTGGTTGCCAATTTACGCGAAAAACCCTCAAAACATATTAAACGTTTTCCTTCCATTGAGTGATTCTTACTCAAGATCCAAAATTGGCATTGGTTTGTTGGCCAAAATCAAGACCTTTGTCAATTGCGGATGTGTTTGAATCATGAAAGCATTGTTACATATCGGTGTCTTGTCCAAGTCGTGATTCGTTGGCCAAAGTCAAGATCACTTCTTGTTCATCGACATTGATTACAAAGATTTCCAAGGTCAATGGGTCCCGCTTAACTGGAATCATTAAGCTTGTTGTGCCAAAGCCAAGGCTTAGTTGATTCAGAGGAAAAAGGTTAGGAAAATATATTGGATATATTGGCATATATATTGTATATATGTTTCGGACTTGGAGGTCCACCTACCGGATCTAAGAATTGGATGAGATCCAATTGATCTTCGAGATCTACCTAGTTAAATATCATACAGCTTGTTGGCCAAAGTCAAGGTTGTGTGTTATTTAACGGGATCCTAGCCCACTAGGAAACTAGGTTTCTCGAGTACTCAACAGAGGGTTAGAGGCTCGCCGAAAAATAGTGGGAGGCTAGTATTGAATTTGCAATTTCGTTCAAATACTTAGCTTTACACGCTTTCAAAATATTTCGTCAAAATTATCTTATTAGTTGGACTAATATAAATTTTATTTTTCTTGTAACAGTTAGACTGTACCCAAAACATTGTTAATTGGATAATTAGATTATCACAGTTAAAATGATGGGAAAGAACAGTGTCCGAGATATTATAATGGGAGAAAATGTCTTCAACGGCACAAACTTTTCCGATTAGGCCTAAGCCTAAACATGATGAGTTGCTTGAGCTAGATCTTTGGAAGACTCATAGCGATGACAATGCAACTGCTCAGTCTATTATGCTTACTGCCATGACTCAGCAATTCCGTCGACAAAACAAGGGATTGGATCTCTATCATATGTTGGCGAAATTTCACGATCTTCACCGATCTAATCTGAGATCACAGAGATATGAGTTGCAAAAGAAGCTCTTCCGTGCTCAGATGTCGGAGGGTACATCTGTTGAACTACATATGACACAGATGATTGCCGACATTGAGCAGCTTGGCGAGATGGGCATAGTCTTCGAGGCAGAGACTTCAATAGATTTGATCTTACAGTCTCTCCTCGACACTTGTAATGGGTTCATCATGAACTATAACATGTTGAACCAAGACCAAACTCTTGGAGAGTTATTGTCCACTCTACGCGAGGTAGAAAATGAGCTTGTTAAGGGCAAGAAGCGCGAGGCGTACTTCGCTTCTACATCTCAGTCTCGAGGGCTTGGCCCAAGGCGACTGGAGGTGTGAAGAAGAAGAAGCATAAGAAGAAAGGCAAGGCCAAATCGTCAAAGGCTTCTGGGAAGCCAAATGACAAGTCTCAGGATGTATGCCTCCAGTGCGGCAAGCGGGGTCACTGGAAGCGTGACTGCCGCGAGTACAAGGCGCTCCAGAAGGAGATAAAGGCGGGCAAGGCAGCAGCCTCAGGTATGTTTGTTATAGAAATAAACATGACTACTTCTAGTTTTAAAAATTGGATTTTTGATTCTGGTTGTGGTACTCACATTTGTACTGATGTGTAGGATCTGCTGATTAGAAGGAAACTGGGGTCATGAGAGATTGACCTCCGTGTTGGAAATGGGACTCCAGTCGCTGTTTTTTGCCATTGGCACTTTTGTTTTAGAAGTGCCCTCGGGGCATGTACTTGAACTTACAAACTGTTATTTTGTACCTAATTTGACTAGGAATATAATTTCTGTATCTATGTTAACCCAATGTGGGTACACTTTTGTATTAGAAACACACTGGGTGTTTTATGTATAAAAACGATATAGAGATTTGCACAGCTGATGTAAATAATGGTCTTTATATTTTGAATATAAATCAATCTCAAAATGTAACAAACAAAAGGCTTAAAGTAAGTCATAAAGATGAAACTTATATGTGGCATTGTCGTCTGGGACACATAAATAAGACTCGCATATCCACACTTTCGAAGAGTGGGTACTTGGACGAATTTGATCCAAATTTATATAACGTCTGCGAATCTTGCTTATTAGGCAAAATGCTTAAATCACCTTTTAGCGGTAAAGGTGTACGCGCCACCGAACTGTTAGCCCTTGTTCATAGTGACGTTTGTGGGCCCATGTCTAGCCAGGCTAGAGGTGGATATTAATACTTCGTAACCTTTACGGATGATGCATCACGTTATGGTTATGTGTATCTTATGAGACACAAGTCGGAAACTTTTGAGAAATTCAAAGAGTTTCGACACGAAGTTGAAAAACAGACTGGTAAAAGTATTAAGACATTGCGGTCGGACCATGGTGGCGAATAGTTGAGCAATGCGTTTCTTGACTACTTGAAAGAATATGGTATTCTTTCACAGTGGACTCCTCCTGCTCCTGGAACACCGCAATTAAACGGTGTGTCCGAACAGAGAAACCGAACCTTGTTAGACATGGTAAGGTCTATGATGAGTCACACTGAGCTACCTATTTCCTTATGGGGATATGCATTGAACAGTGCAATACTTATTTTGAATAAGGTTCCGTCAAATTCTGTTCAACAGACTCCATATGAAATATGGACAGGAAAGAATCGGGTTTCTCATTCCTGATGATTGGGGTTGCTGGGCATAAGTCAAACGTTTGGAAGGTACCAAACTTGAACCCAAATCGGATAAATGCCTTTTTGTGGGATATCCTAGGGAAACCAAATGATATTACTTCTATCACCCAAGAGAGAACAAAGTTTTTGTTGATCTACATGCGGTTTTCATTGAGAAGGAATTCCTAAATGCAGCGATAAGTGGGAGGAAAGTATAACTCGATGAAAATCGGAGTGATACTTTTCCTGGCATAGAATCCTCAACGGAACATGAACAGTTCATCAGGGATGAAGCTGTACCACAATCTTCGATTACACAAGGACCACGTTGGTCGGAGAGAGTCAGAAAATAACCTGAGAGGTATGGGTTTCTGATCTCACCTCATGTTGATATCAATCTCATTGAGGAAGACGAGCCGGCTACGTATAAGGAAGCGATACAAGGTATCAACTCTGGTTTATGGCAAGATGCCATGAAGTCCGAAATGGATTCCATGTACACCAACCAAGTTTGGACACTGGTTGATGCACCAGAAAGCGTAAAACCTATTGGATGCAAATGGGTCTTCAAAAAGAAGACCGACATGGATGGCAACATACAAACGTACAAAGCTAGGCTTGTAGCGAAGGGGTATCGTCAACGACATGGTGTCGATTACGATGAAAATTTCTCACCCGTTGCCATGATTAAATCCATTCAGATAATGCTTACTATTGCTGCATATTTCGATTACGAGATATGGCAGATGGACATCAAAATCGCTTTCCTTAACGGAAACCTATTGGACGATGTTTATATGGAACAGCCTAACGGTTTTGTCTTGTCTGAACATGCAAACAAGGTTTGCAAGTTAAATCGGTCCATTTATAGACTGAAGCAAACGTCACGGTCTTAGAACCAACATTTTGATGAGATCATAAAAGAATATGATTTCGTTCAAAACGAAGATGATCCTTGTGTATACAAGAAGGTTAGTGGGAGCGCACTGACTTTCATTGTCCTTTATTTTAACGATATATTGCTTATGGGCAATGACATTCCCATGTTAACATCGGTGAAAGCTTGACTTTTATTAAAATTCTCCATGAAAGATCTGGGAGAAGCAGCCTTTATTTTGGGAATAAAGATCTACCGGGATAGATCTAGAAAGCTGCTTCGACTCTCCCAGAGCACGTACATTGACAAAGTGTTGAAGAGATTCAACATGGATCAGTCCAAGAGGGGACTGTTGCTAGTGTCACATGACATCACTCTATCTAAGGACATGTGTCCTAAAACTCAAGATGAGAGAGACAACATATGTCAGATACCGTTCGCCTCGGCAATCGGATCGATCATGTATGCCATGATATGTACAAGACCTGATGTCTCCTATGCTTTGAGCATGTGTAGTCGCTATCAGGCCGATCCAGGTGAAGGTCACTGGATTGCGGTTAAGAATATCCTTAAGTATCTTAGACGAACTAAGGATGCTTTTTTAATCTATGGAGATGGAGAACTTGAGGTAACTGGGTATACCGATGCAAGTTTCCAAACCGACAAAGATGACTTCAAGTCGCAATCCGGGTACGTATTTTATTGAACAACGGAGCAGTAAGCTGGAAATCTTCCAAGCAAGAGACTGTTGCCGATTCAACAACTGAAGCAGAGTATATCGCTGCAGCTGAAGCAGCAAATGAGGCAGTTTGGATCTGAAAATTCCTAATTGGATTAGGAGTAGTTCCGTTAGCAGCTGAGCCCGTTCCATTGTATTGTGACAATAACGGGGCTATAGCGACAGGCTAAGGAACCGCGATCTCATCATCAATCCAAGCATGTTCTTCATCGTTTCCATCTGATTCGTGAGATCATACATCGTGGTGATGTGAAGATCGAGAAGGTCGCATCAGAGGACAACATTGCAGATCCGCTGACGAAAGTTATACCTCAGCAAAAGTTTGAGCGACATGTACATAGTTCAGGTATTAGATGCTTGAGTCACTGGCTATATGCCAAGTGGGAGATTGTTAGACAGTTATGACCCATATCGTCACTATTTGTAAAAGACATTGTGTTTTTGTACAAATTAATTATGTAGCAATGGAAATTGCCTTTTATTATTTCGTAATTAGATTACTTAAATGTGTGAATGATGAAAGTCCTTATGATTAGTTCCGGATTGAGATGATATGAGACAGTATCAATCCACGACGGTTTAATCATTAAATATCCCTAGTCGTAGTGTTATCGAGACTGGACATCGATAATGTGGAATAGACTAGTATCGCACTTGTGCGTGTTATGGAAGCATAACGACATAGTTCTCATATATTTAAGTATTGGATACTTATGCAAGTGTGGTAGGAGGTTGTGTTTTACCGATGGTACAGAAAACAGCTTCGCTCTGGATAGACCCCACAGAATCCCATTGGTAGTATGACTATGTGTCTATGGGAGTCCGTATCAGGGTAGGTGTATTTGGTCTTAACCTGAGACTTGCATCGCTAGTACTTGCGACAATCAATAAGCTTTAGTTTTGGTTGTCCAGGACTTTAACAGGTTCTGTGTACACCTCTTCTGGGTTTATTGAGAATCATAGTATATTGGGTGTGATGTCAAGACGGAAGTATCACTTCAGTCATATGGAGATGATGGTCATACATGGATACATAACTGATTCTCTAAAAGGTTGCAACCGTCGGGATAATATGACTAGGTCATGATTATCCGATAATAAAGAGACTAGTTGCTTGTGATATGATATATGCTTCGTACGGGGCAAACACTATTCCAGCCCCAGGCCTTGCATGTGACATCAGATACTGGATCACGAGCTATGCAATACTACGTATACCACGCCTGACATAGATCATATATTCCATTAAGAATATTTCTGGAGAATTGGGTAGGCGTGGCGCTTTACTAGAAGCCAAACTCGTCTCGTAAATCGGTAAGATTGTAGTACGAGGTACGTACGTGTTCGGATAGTCTGACGACCGGATTTACTGCCAACATTTCCAGGGATCTCTTGGGTCGCTTCCCAAAGATTCACCGATGACGTATGATTCGAACTTTATTAATCTGGGATTAATAGCGGAGAGACTTTATCTGGGATAAAATACTATTTGAAGAGAAAGAACGATTAATTTGGAATTAATCGATAAAATAATATATTTGATATATTATACGAAATTGGATTTCGACGCGGTATTAAAATTGGATTTTAATTCAGGCTAACGAATTGATTTAGAATTAATTCGCAAGCGACGTGAATAGTAATTTTGCTAGGCATGATTATTTAATTACGACGCAACGTAAAACTCGTTAATTCGGAATTAACGAAACCCAGCCCGAAATGTGTTTGCGACGCCACTCCGATTTTGAATCAAGTGCGGCCGCAAGTCACATCGCGAGTCACATCACTTGTCACTTTAGTGATAGATGTCTATGTCACCTTTTTGGTGAGTGACATGCAGTCACTATTCATGAAAGGTGTTGGTGTGGGCATTTAATGCCATTTTGGAGCCAAAAATTGGTGTTTTACTTTTGGAAAGATATACCAAATTTTGGTAATAGATTTTTGATAATGTTTTTTGAAAACAAATAACAAAAGAATTGAAAACTCTCTCTCTCCCAAATAGACAAAAAACCGTGAGTTCCATAGATGAAGAAAGCTTGATTTTTCTTTCATCTTTTGCTAGCACATTCAAGGAATCAATACAAGGTGATAGGGAAACCGAACTAAGAGCTTGGAATCCATTGAAGCTTGGAGCTTTTAGAACTTCATCAACAAATCTTGCCTTGGCCGAAACTTGGAAGCAGGGAGGGAAAAAGTTTTGTTGATCATCACATCCAAAGCCGATCAATTTAAGTGTGTTTCCGCCACTTTTCTTTGTGTATTCATTCAATTTCTATGCTTATATTAATCTTGGGACCACCTTAGAAAACAACATGATGTGGATAACATTTAACATCTCTTTAAAGCTCTCACAACATTGGTAAAATGTTTCCTCCGACTATTGTGTGAAGGATGTGATTCTCATTTTAAAGGAATTTGTTCTATGAGGGGGAAATAACATTTTAAGAAACGGCTCTTGTAAATCATCTCATGTTCTAATAGATCATGACCTAAGGGTTTGTAGCCAAATTTTAACTTTGTGCTTTAAAGAAAATGGAAAAAACTTAAATGAATTATATTCATGCTACAAATTGGATATGTGTAAGTGTTACATACCTCTTCAAACTCCGTTAAGTGCTGATAAGGATTCTCTAATTCTAGACAGTAAAATGTGGGTAAAAGATGGATGATACCTGATTTAAAATTAAATGTGGTTGCATTTGGAGGAAAAATAATGCAAGATAGAGATCTAATCCTAGTAGGATTCATAAATTGTCTGATTTTCCTACGATGATTAGGATCTCTCTATGCTGAGACTCGTTTCCTTCCTCTAATTAACTGGGTTTTCAACTCGATCAGGTGAATTTCCAACAGGATTTTCAATTTAGTTCTCGTCCATTTTGACGAACGACGAAGGTAATGGAGATTCTCTATTTAGTATTCCACTGGATGATCGAGATCAGTGTCTCATGCAACCTAAACAAAAAATAAAATAAAAAAATACAATATTTACAAAAAAAGAATTAATGACAAGATAAAAAAAAATAGACTACAAAAATAAAATAAAGGAAAAAAGAAAAATAAAATTTATTCTATCTACTAAATAATAATTCTCCAGCAATGGTGCCAAAAGCTTGACACGCTCAAAAAGTGGTCTTTTACTCCCAAGTATAAGAGTGTCGAAGTAATAAAATAACCCGATAAGTTTGGGGTCGATCCACATGGAATAGATTTAGTAAAACAGAATGATAAGTAGAGCGAAAAGAAAAAGGTTTTATTTATTGGAGTTGTTGGAAACTTTTAAGTGAAAATATAGTAATAAAATGAAATGCTAGAGTTAGGGGATCCACTTTTAATATTTTAAATCTAGAAATATCGCTTAATTATAATAAATAAATTGTCATGACTCATTATTATCCAATTAATTTATCTCAAGAATTAATTGTGCCATATATAGAACCAGCCATAATAGCGGTAGTCATTTCGATCGATAACTAGTCCTACCAAGGTACTAAGTATGCCAAAAACATAAAATCAATCATAAATGCGGTGATACTATATAAAACAAGCGATATTGGCGGTGATACCGTTTACAAGTCCTGTTAAGGTACTCAATTATGCCAAAATCGTATAAAAACATTCATATAAGTGGTAGCAAGATAAAACCAGCCATAAAGGCGGTAGCCAATTTTGTCAATAATTAATCTAGATCTAAATCAAGCTTTAATAAATAGATTATAATTTATTTATTATAATGCAGGCGAGATTTATCTAAGTTTTCATTATAAAAGATTCACCCATTACTCCAGAGAAAAGAAATTAGCTACTCATTTTGTAATTAAACATACTCATAATTCTATTACTAAAACAAAAAGACATTATAGAAAGCTTAAATAAAAATAAAAAAACAAGACACTCTCTTCCAAAGTCTATACAAAAGTCGGAAAAAAAGTATGAAAATTTCTTCTGCCGGAGGCTTCAATTTATAGGCAAAGTGTAACGTTCGGAGATCGCTACTACTGTTAAGTCCTTAACTGTAGAACTGTTACATCATGGAAAGAGCATTACGTAATACAATTTATGTCCGAGCATATACATATTCGTAGAAAGACTCTAGGGATGGACAGTAAATTCTTCAAAACTTCGATGCGGGGTTCTATGGTGCTCCACTACGAACAGCCCATAGTATGTTAGCCGTAACTTTGTCATACGAACTCCGATTTTTATGAATTTTATGTCATGAAGATGCTGAGATCGAGATCCACAACTTTCGTGCTGAATATTTTTCCAAATTCTAATCAAAAGCAAGCCAAAAATGCAGATTAAGATTTTAGAAGGACAGTGCTCGGGGTCCCTGATGAGTGGTAATTATATCACTATTTCCCACTTATTTGACCTAATATTTTGTATAATTTCTTGATTTTTGTGAATATTTTGATGTGTTTTGTGTTATTTTGTAGATAAATAAAGTTTCAGGACATTCTGGAGGTGATTTGGGGCCAAAACAGTGAAAACGAATGAAAAGGGCATTTGGGTCATTTCTCGCGTCGCCACTCGCAAGCCTTTAGCGTCGCGACACCTAACGTACGCCGAACAGTGCTAACGTGCGCCGGGTCCACAAGTCAGAATCCGAGAAAAGTTTGACTTTTCTAACGTGCGACGTGCCACGTGTCACCATCACAGTCGATCTGCTAACGTGCACCGTGCCACGTGTCATCATCCTACGGTGCCGATTGTCGCCATCGCCACGTGTCATTCCACCTGTCAGCCACATCATCGTCCACATCACCGGTTGACCGAGTCAAAATGCCACGTCATCATCGACCAATCACAGCTTGCCATGTGTCGCAATACTATGGTGCCGACAGTCCCTTTCGCCACGTGTCGCCATGTCAGCGCCTATTATTGGCTCACTTATCCGAAATCGGCATGTGGCGGATAAGAATCTGAGCTAACCAATCAAAAGACGCCATTGTCATAATAATTGAGATCCCAACCACCTTGCCACGTGTCACCTTATCACCTTATCCAGAATCTGAGCCGACGAACCAGAGCGTGCCACGTCGATAATGTCCAGCGTCACGACGCTGGGAGCTTGGTATTCGCTACGCCCGATGCCGAATTTGCCTATAAATTGAGGCCTTCACCACTTCATTTGGTGTGCTTTCCTTGGGAGCTTTTCCCTGTTTTTAAAGGATTGCATCTTGTTTTTGTAAACATAAATAATATTTAATTTATGTATTTTAATTTTTAGTAATAATAATAGTTCTTCTTCTTCTCTTTTCTTTTATGTTTTGTAGTTAAATTTCTTCTGGGGTAAAAGGTGAAATATTTAATATAATTATCTAGGTAAATCTCACTTAACTATAATTTATAAATTATAATTTATGCGGATTAATTAATGTCAGACTTTATTACCACCTATATGGCTGGTCTTTATGTGACAGATAATTACCGCCTATGGCTGGTGTAATTGGACTAAATAGATTACTGCCTATATGGCTGGTTATAAATGTTTAATATTATTAATTCCTGAGAAAGCAGAACAGAAAATAATTTATATATTATAATAAGTGAGATTCCTAGATAAGAAATATTAAATGTGGATCCTATAACCCCAGCATTTTATTTATTCTAGGGAAGTGATGAAACATAATATTAATAGGCTTAATAATTGATTTAATTATTTATTAGGTAATTCTTTAGTTTGTTTATTGAGTCTTAAGCTTAATGCTTCTTGTTGTCTGATCACCAATAAGATTGATATTGTAAACTTAAAATGAACTAGACATAGGGATTTTAGGTTTCAGCCTTAGATTCAATAGCCCACGATCTTCTTTGAGGATAGATAACCCTTTAATAGATTTCCTTACAGGATAGACATATACCTGTCGGGCGGGGGTAGCCATAATTGGAACTTAATCTGAACGAATCAAGGTAATTTGGTTGACATAGACATATGGTTCAATTGGGTTATATTGGGTATTTACATATGACCATCGACAGAGGCTTTTGCATATTTTCGTGTTCCAGGTTAGCAAACTGATTTATTACACATAGATAAGAGAATCAATTCATCTTTATAATATTGTGTGGAGTCACGACCCTAGATCTTTGAGTCTTTTCTTTTATTTTCCTTAGTATTTTCTTTTGTGTCTGTTTTTTTTAATTAGCAAATCCACATTCAACCATCCAAAAACAATCAATCCTTCCTTTCTCCTATAATTAGATACCTGTAAATAAATAGTATCAATATTTAATAATAATAGTAGGAATTAAGTCCTCGTGGGATCGATATTTTTATACTACTTGAACGATACGTGCGCTTGCGTTATACGTGTGTGTTTACGCCGGTCAAGTTTTTGGCGCCGTTGCCGGGGCTTATTTTTCTTGAGTTATTAATTTTGAAGCTATCGAATTTTCTTTATTTTTATCTGTAATTTTTACTTTTTTCTTTTGTTTTCAGGTGATTAAAAAATGGAACATTATTGGAGATCGAGAAATCACGAGCTTTACTAGAAGATACACCCCAAATCTGGAAGCAACAGTCTGATTTTCTGAGGCCTGTTGTACAGCCCAACGACTATCACTGGATGCCAGATCAAGCAATACTACATTTGCTCATCAGAACGAAATGGGGAGATGTGTGATTTATGATGGTAACCACCCGAGCGATCAATGCATATACTTTTCAAAGTGGCAGAATTATCAGAATCATTTAAGGTACGAAGAACCATCATATTTTCCATCTTATCCACCATCTACCTAAGATCTTCATCAACAATCAGAACCATCAGAAGAAGATCAGATGATTGACATGCTCAAAGATTGGTTCAAGAAACGAGACAAAGAGTTGGATACGATGCTTGAAACATACCAGAATCAACTCGAAAGTATTCAGAATCAATCAGAATTCATTCAGAGATTGACAGATCAGACGAGACAATTAACAAAAAACCAGAGCTGCATACCTCATGGACCATTTTCAGATGACACTGATGAAACCTTCAAGTACCAAGCATTTCATGATGACACTTTAGCAGAAGTGGAGGATGAGCAGTATCAGGAACCAGAGGTATCAGTTTAGAAACCCGAACCGACAAAATCTCGATTTGATTTTTATTCTAACTCTGACGAAGATGAAGTTGAGTTGTTTGTACCAACTGCACCAACAACAATTGAGGATGGAACTCTGTATCCTCAAAATGAAGATCTTGGAGCGTCTATTGCACAAATGTTTGAAGAAGATCTACCGGAGCCAACCATTTCACTCAGATCAGAGGATGAAGACCTAAAAACAGACATAACTTTACATCCTCAGATTGACACTTATGGAGCATGCATTTCACAGATGACAGATGAAGAATTGAATACGAAAATTTTAAAATACATCTGTGAAGAAAAGGTGGAGCAAGAAGCAGAGCAAATGGAGGAGCAAATGTCTGAACTTATTGAGAATCCAATGCATTCAGGCGAAACATCACTGTTTTGGGGAGTAACATCAAACAAAAATCACTTAGAAGCTTGATAGAATGGAACTCCCATTCCAAGTCAAGCACCATACAAGACCTTCTGATTTTCTTTCTTTCTTTTCAGAAACCACTGGAGCAACAAAGTTTAAAAAGGTGGCACAAGCACTGAATGGGACAAAATATTTTTTCCCCTTACCATTGGAAGAGACCCTTCAAAAGCAACGCTCACGGGATTGTCTTTAATCGGACGTCCAAAACGACGCTGAAACCTCATTGACAGACGGATTTCTGTCATGTCTGGCTGAAGATGAAAAATTTAGCGCTAGCAGGGAGGCAACCCATGCACTTTGTTGTAATTTCTATTTTTATATTTTGTGTATACATGTTGTAGAGTTTTTAATTTTGTGTGTTATTTTTATAGGGAAAAGCTCAACCAAAGCATAAGACATAAGGAATGGTATTTGGCAAAGAAGAGGGACAATTCATTAGCTATGGTTGAGTAAGGAATGGATTCTTGAGACGCATCCAAATGAATTTATACTAAGCAAGTGGCGTATTGCGTACACAATTCTGTTGCCTTAATTATTGCTTTGATTTTCTTTCTGTTGTAATTATCTTTATTTTCATAGACAGGATCCAGACTTTTTGACCTTTCATGATTTCTTTTATTATTTAGCTAACAATCGTCCTTTGGAAAATACTAGTGCTATTATTACTCACCCTTTTTCAGGTACTATAAATTCAGCCCGTCATTGCACTTTTGAAGGCATCCAGAGTTGAGAAATAAATACATAAAAAATGGAAGCCACTTCAAGAAGACGAGTTGAAAACATCTGTGTGTTTTGCGGTACTAGTGTTGGTACTAAGCCACAATACGTAGAAACAGCACATAAATTGGGTCGAGTCTTAGCTACAAGGAATATGCACTTAGTATATGGCGGAGGCAATCGTGGACTAATGGGGATCGTTTCAAAGGCCGTACAGGAAGGAGGCAGTCACGTTTTGGGAATCATCCCAAAACCTTTGGCGGAGGCAAATCTTATTGGACCATCAAACGGAGAGGAACTGATTGTGCCAGGTATGTCTGAACGATTGGTAGAAATGATTAACCGTGCTGATGCTTTTATTGCTTTGCCAGGTGGCTTGGGCATATTGGAGGAAATTTTTATAGTGCTATCTTGGGCGAACATGAACATACACTAGAAACCAATTGGGTTGTTTAACGTTGATGGATTTTATGATTTTCTTTGTGTGTTTCTTGATGATGCCCGAAGAAATGGATTCGTGTCAAAACCTTTAAAAGAACTCCTCTTCACTGCTAGAACTGCTCCGGATCTAATACACCAACTCTTAGCTTATGAACCACAAGTTGACCCTATCCTTTCAAAAATAAATTGGTCTGAGGACGATCGTGGTAACAGGGGTCGGATTAATCTGGATCTTAACCTTTAAACTTTTCGTGTAGAATTTCAGCTAACCAGGTATTATCTTCTAAACTCTTCTTCTACTTTTAAGACATTGGGGACAATATCTCATTTAGGTTTGGGGGAGGGAATTAGTTGATCAGTACCTTGTTTTTAGTTTGTGTGTTGTTTTTTTATTTTAGTCCAAAATTTTTTGAAAAATACAAAAAAATTGAAAATTTTTCAAAAATTAAAAAAAATATTTTGCGTTTTTTGTGTTTTTATTTTGACTAAAAAGGTGAAATTGGTAAGAGATAGCTGAGTAAGGAGTTTCCACTCCTGAGACGTATCTCAAACCTAATTCGGAACAAGTTAATTTTTGTTTATGTCCTTTTGAATTATTTAATTTGTAAATTCTCCATAAAACTGACTAAAATGGATCTTCATATGCTCAGTTGGCAGGTATTATCAACATGCATAGTAACATACGGACATGAACTAAAATTGAAAAGTTTGTAATATTCAGTTCTCTAGTTTAATTAGAGGAAGCATCTCAAAAAGTGATGGAGTAAAAAAAAAACGTCTGAGATCCGAGTTATTAAGTCTGTAAGGGTGTTTTAACACCTATTGCCCTAAAGCCAACTAGTTTGGTAGTCACTGGCCCAAAGCTCGCTACATGGATCAATGATATTGCAAAAATATTTATATCTGAAGTCTGAGTAATTAAGTCCGTAGGGGTGTCTTAACACCTGGTGCCCTAAAGCCAACTGGTTTGGGAGCCACCGACCCAACACTCGCTACATGATGGAAGGTATTGTATATAAATAAAAAAATCAAAAATCAAAGAAAAAAAAATCAGAAAAATCAGAAAAATTATTCCATTGCTACAAAATGTGTGAATTCTGATAAAATTTTAGGACACAAATATTACTCTCTTATCAACTGCACTTATGGCTGTTGTGGGCAAAAATGAGTTGATTAATATTTTGTTGGCTGTATATATGGAGAATGATAAAAATAATAGGAGAATTTACTTATTCAGTAATTTAGAAAGAAAGAAAGAAAACAACTAGTAACTTGGAGTAGAAGTTTCACATGATTAGTCACTAACTTCTTTATTCTCTTTCGCTTGTCTTTTTGATTTTGTGTGCATAGTTTTTTTACTACCTTTTTTAATTTGTAAAATGTTTGTGGGTATCATTACTGTAAACCCTCACGAGACTACAACTCGTCCACTAGGGACACCTAGGGGTTTAAAGGCTTGTTGCATACGCTAAATGCAACTGTGATCCCTACGAAAGTGGCTTAGCTAAATTTTATTTTAAAGATGTTTATGTTATTCTATGTTTTGCTCGATGACTAGCAAAATGTTAGGTTTGTGGGTGTGATGAATGGTAATTATATCACTATTTCCCACTCATTTGACCTAATATTTTGTAGTTTTCTTGAGTTTTGTGAATATTTTGATGTGTTTTGTGTTATTTTGTAGATAAATAAAGTTTCAGGACTTTCTGGAGGTGATTTGGGGCCAAAACAGTGAAAACGGACGAAAAGGGCATTTTGGTAATTTCTCACGTCGGACGCGCAAGCCTTTGGCGTCGCGACGCCTAACGTACGCCGAACAGTGCTAATGTGCGCCGGGTCCACAAGTCAGAATCTGAGAAAAGTTGACTTTTCTATCGTGCGCCGTGCCACATGTCACAATCACAACCAATCTGCTAACGTGCCCGTGCCACGTCTCATCATCCTACGGTGCCGACAGTCGCCATCGCCACGTGTCACTCCACCTGTAAGCCACATCATCGTCCACATCACAAGTTGACCGAGTAAAAATGCCACGTCATCATCAACCAATCACAGCATGCCATGTGTCGCAATTCTATGGTGCCGACAGTCCCTTTCGCCACGTGTCGCCACGTCAGCACCACGTCAGCGCCTATTATTGGCTCACTTATCCGAAATCGACACGTGGTGGATAAGAATCTGAGCTGACCAATCAGAAGCCACCACGTGTCACAATAATTAAGATCCCAACCACCTTGCCACGAGTCACCTTATCACCTTATCCAGAATCTGAGCCGACGAACCAGAGCGTGCCACGTTGACAATATCCAGCGTCGCGACGCCAGATGCCGAATTTACCTATAAATTGAGGCCTTCACCACTTCATTTGGTGTGCTTTCCTTGGGAGTTTTACCCTGTTTTTAAAGGATTGCATCTAGTTTTTGTAAATATAAATAATATTTAATTTATGTATTTTAATTTTTAGTAATAATAATAGTTCTTCTTCTTCTCTGTTCTTTTATGTTTTGTAGTTAAATTTCTGTTGGGGTAAAAGGTGAAATATTTAATATAATTATCTAGGTAAATCTCACTTAACTATAATTTATAAATTATAATTTAACCGTATTAATTAATGTCGGACTTTATTACCGCCTATATGGCTGGTTTTTATGTGACAGATAATTACCGCCTATATGGCTGGTGTAATTGGACTAAATGGATTACCGCCTATATGGTTGGTTTTAAATGTTTAATATTATTAATTCCTGAGAAAGCAGAACAGAAAATAATTTATATATTATAATAAGTGAGATTCCTAGATAAGAAATATTAAATGTGGATCCTATAACCCCAGCATTTTATTTTATTCTAGGGAAGTGATGAAACACAATATTACTAGGCTTAATAATTGATTTAATTATTTATTGGGTAATTCTTTAGTTTGTTTCTTGAGTCTTAAGCTTAATGTTTCTTGTTGTCTGATCACCAATAAGATTAATATGGTAAACTTAAAATGAACTAGACATAGAGATTTTAGGTTTCAGCATTAGATTCAATAGCCCACGATCTTCCTTGAGGATAGATAACCCTTTAATAGATTTACTTACAGGATAGACATATACATGTCGGGCGGGGGTAGCCATAATTGGAACTTAATGAATCTAGGTAATTTGGTTGACATAGACATATGGTTCAATTGGGTTATACTGGGTATTTGCATTTGACCATCGACATAGGCTTTTGCATATTTTCGTGTTCCTGGTTAGCAAACTGATTTATTACACATAGATAAGAGAATTAATTCATCTTTATGATAATATTGTGTGGAGTCACGACCCTAGATCTTTGAGTCTTTTCTTTTGAGTCTGTTTTTATTTTAATTAGTAAATCCACATTCAACCAACCAAAAACAATCAATTCATTTCTCCCTATAATTAGATACTTGTAAATAAATAGTATCAATATTTAATAACAACAGTAGGAATTAAGTACTCGTAGGATCGATATTTTTATACTACTTGAACGATACGTGCGCTTGCGTTATACGTGTCTGTTTACCCCGGTCAAGTTTTTGGCGCCGTTGCCGGGGAACTTATTTTTCTTGAGTTATTAATTTGGAAGCTATCTAATTTACTTGTATCTAATTTTCTTTATTTTTATTTGTAATTTTTACTTCTTTCTTTTGTTTTCAGGTGATTGAAAAATGGAACATTATTGGGAGATCGAGAAATCACGAGCTTTACTAGAAGATACACCCCAAATCTGGAAGCAACAGTCTGATTTTCTGAGGCCTGTTGTACAACCCAACGACTATCACTGGATGCCAGAACCAAGCAATACTACATTTGCTCATAAGAACGAAATGGGGAGATGTGTGATTTATGATGGTAACCACCCGAGCGATCAATGCATATACTTTTCAGAGTGGCAGAATTATCAGAATCATTCAAGGTACGAAGAACCATCATATTTTCCATCTTATCCACCATCTACCTCGATCTTCATCAACAATATGAACCATCAGAAGAAGATCAGATGATTGACATGCTCAAAGATTGGTTCAAGAAATTAGACGAAGAGTTGGATACAATGCTTGAAACATACCAGAATCAACTCGAAAGTATTCAGAAACAATCAGAATTCATTCAGAGATTGACAAATCAGACGAGACAATTAACAGAAAACCAGAGGTACATACCTCATGGACCATTTTCAGATGACACTGATGAAACCTTCAAGTACCAAGCATTTCATGATGAAACTTTAGCAGAAGAGGAGGATGAGCAGTATCAGGAACCAGAGGTATCATTTCAGAAACCCGAACCGACAAAATCTCGATTTGATTTTTATTCTGACTCTAACGAAGATGAAGCTGAGTAGTTTGTACCAACTGCACCAACAACAATTGAGGATGGAACTCTGTATCCTCAAAATGAAGATCTTTGAGCGTCCATTGCATAAATGTTTGAAGAATATCTACCTGAGCCAATCATTTCACTCAGATCAGAGGATGAAGACCTATAAACAGACATAATTTTACATCCTCAGATTGACACTTATGGAACATGCATTTCACAAATGACAGATGAAGAATTGAATACGAAAATTTTAAAATACATCTCTGAAGAAAAGGTGGAGCAAGAAGCAGAGCAAATGGAGGAGCAAATGTCTGAACTTATTGAGAATCCAATGCATTCAGGCGAAACATCACTGTTTTGGGGAGTACATATCAAAAACATCACCCAGAAGCTTGACAGAATGGAACTCCCATTCCAAGTCAAGCACCATACAAGACCTCCTGATTTTCTTTCTTTCTTTTCAGGAACCACTGGAGCAAGACAGTTTAAAAAGGTGGCACAAGCACTGAATGGGACAAAATATTTTTTCCCCTTTACCATTGGAAAAGACCCTTCAAAAGCAACGCTCAAGGGATTGTCTTTAATCGGACGTCCAAAACGACGCTGAAACCTCCTTGACAGACGGATTTCAGTCACGTCTGGCTGAAGACGAAAAATTTAGCGCTAGCAGAGAGGCAACCCATGCACTTTGTTGTAATTTCTATTTTTATATTTTGTGTATTCATGTTGTAGAGTTTTTAATTTTGTGTGTTATTTTTATAGGGAAAAGCTCAACCAAAGTATAAGACAGAAGGAATGGTATTTGGCAAAGAAGAGAGACAATTCATTAGCGATGGCTGAGTAAGGAATGGATTCTTGAGACGCATCCTAATGAATTTATACTAAGCAAGTGGCGTATTGCGTACACAATTCCGTTGCCTTAATTATTGCTTTGATTTACTTTTCTGTTGTAATTATCTTTATTTTCGTAGACAGGATCCAGACTTTTTGACCTTTCATGATTTCTTTTATTATTTAGCTAACAATCGTCATTTGGAAGATACTAATGCTATTATTACTCACCCATTTTCAGGTACTAATTTTTTCAGCCCGTCATTGCACTTTTGAAGGCATCCAGAGTTGAGAAAGAAATATATAAAAAATGGAAGCCACTTCAAGAAGACGAGTTGAAAACATCTGTGTGTTTTACGATACTAGTGTTGGTACTAAGCCACAATATGTAGAAGCAGTACATGAATTGGGTCAAGTCTTAGCTGCAAGGAATATGCATTTAGTATATGGCGGAGACAATCTTGGACTAATGGGGATCGTTTCAAAGGCCGTACAGGAAGGAGGCAGTCACGTTTTGAGAATCATCCCAAAACCTTTGGCGGAGGCAAATCTTATTGGACCGTCAAACAGAGAGGAACTGATCGTGCCAGGTATGTCTGAACGATTGGTAGAAATGATTAATTGTGCTGATGCTTTTATTGCTTTGCCAGGTGGCTTGGGCACATTGGAGGAAATTTTTATAGTGCTATCTTGGGCGAACTTGAACATACACCAGAAACCAATTGGGTCGTTTAACGTTGATGGATTTTATGATTTTCTTTGTGTGTTTCTTGATGATGCCCGGAGAAATGGGTTCGTGTCAAAACCTTTAAAAGAACTCCTCTTCACTTCCAGAACTGCTCCGGGTCTAATAGGCCAACTCTTAGCTTATGAACCACAAGTTGACCCTATCCTTTCAAAAATAAATTGGTCTGAGGACGATCGTGGTAAGAGGCGTCGGATTAATCTTGATCTTAACCTTTAAACTTTTCATGTAGAATTTCAGCTAACCAGGTATTATCTTCTAACTCTTCTTTTACTGTTTAAGACATTGGGGACAATGTCTCATTTAGGTTTGGGGGAGGGAATTAGTTGATCAGTACTTTGTTTTTAGTTTGTGTGTTGTTTTTATTTTTAGTCCAAAATTTTTTGAAAAATACAAAAAAATTGAAAATTTTTCAAAAATTACAAAATATTTTGTGTTTTTGTGTTTTTATTTTGACTAAAAAGGTAAAATTGGTAAGAGATAGCTGATTAAGGAGTTTCCACTCCTGAGACGTATCTCAAACCTACTTCGGAACAAGTTAATTTTTGTTTATTTCCTTTTGAATTATTTAATTTGTGAATTCTCCATAAAACTGACTAAAATGGATCTTCATATGCTCAGTTGGCAGGTATTATCAACATGCATAGTAACATACGGACATGAGCTAAAATTGAAAAGTTTGTAATATTCAGTGCTCTAGTTTAATTGGAGGAAGCATCTCAAAAAGTGATGGAGTAAAAAAAAACGTCTGAGATCCGAGTTATTAAGTCTGTAAGGGTGTTTTAACACCTAGTGCCCTAAAGCCAACTGGTTTGGTAGTCACTGGCCCAAAGCTCGCTACATGGATCAATGATATTGCAAAAATATATATATATATATAATATATCTGAAGTCTGAGTAATTAAGTCCGTAGGGGTGTCTTAACACCTGGTGCCCTAAAGCCAACTGGTTTGGGAGCCACCGACCCAACACTCGCTACATAGATGGAAGGTATTGTATATAAATAAAAAAAATCAAAAATCAAAGAAAAAAATCAGAAAAATCAGAAAAATTATTCCATTGCTACAAAAATGTGTGAATTCTGATAAAATTTTAGGACACAAATATTACTCTCTTATCAACTGCACTTATGGCTGTTGTGGGCAAAAATGAGTTGATTAATATTTTGTTGGCTGTATATATGGAGAATGATAAAAATAATAGGAGAATTTACTTATTCAGTAATTTAGAAAGAAAGAAAGAAAACAACTAGTAACTTGGAGTAGAAGTTTCAACTGATTAGTCACTAACTTCTTTATTCTCTTTTCGCTTGTCTTTTTGCTTTTGTGTGCATTAGTTTTTACTACCTTTTTTAATTTTGTAAAATGTTTGTGGGTATCATTACTGTAAACCCTCACGAGACTACAACTCGTCCACTAGGGACACCTAGGGGTTTAAAGGCTTGTTGCATACGCTAAATGCAATGTGATCCCTACGAAAGTGGCTTAGCTAAATTTTATTTAAAGATGTTTATGTTATTCTATGTTTTGCTCGATGACTAGCAAAATGTTAGGTTTGTGGGTGTGATGAATGGTAATTATATCACTATTTCCCACTCATTTGACCTAATATTTTGTATAGTTTCTTGAGTTTTGTGAATATTTTGATGTTGTGTTTTGTGTTATTTTGTAGATAAATAAAGTTTCAGGACTTTCTGGAGGTGATTTGGGGCCAAAACAGTGAAAACGGACGAAAAGGGCATTTTGGTAATTTCTCACGTCGGGACGCGCAAGCCTTGGCGTCGCGACGCCTAACGTACGCCGAACAGTGCTAATGTGCGCCGGGTCCACAAGTCAGAATCTGAGAAAAGTTTGACTTTCTATCGTGCGCCGTGCCACATGTCACAATCACAACCAATCTGCTAACGTGCGCCGTGCCACGTCTCATCATCCTACGGTGCCGACAGTCGCCATCGCCACGTGTCACTCCACCTGTAAGCCACATCATCGTCCACATCACAAGTTGACCGAGTAAAAATGCCACGTCATCATCAACCAATCACAGCATGCCATGTGTCGCAATTCTATGGTGCCGACAGTCCCTTTCGCCACGTGTCGCCACGTCAGCACCACGTCAGCGCCTATTATTGGCTCACTTATCCAAAATCGACACGTGGCAGATAAGAATCTGAGCTGACCAATCAGAAGCCACCACATGTCACAATAATTGAGATCCCAACCACCTTGCCACGTGTCACCTTATCACCTTATCCAGAATCTGAGCCGACGAACCAGAGCGTGCCACGTCGACAATGTCCAGTGTCAAGACGCTGGGAGCTTAGCTTCGCGACGCCAGATGCCGAATTTGCCTATAAATTAAGGCCTTCACCACTTCATTGGTGTGCTTTCCTTGGGAGCTTTTCCCTGTTTTTAAAGGATTGCATCTAGTTTTTGTAAATATAAATAATATTTAATTTATGTATTTTAATTTTTAGTAATAATAATAGTTCTTCTTCTTCTCTTTTTCTTTATGTTTTGTAGTTAAATTTCTGCTGGGGTAAAAGGTGAAATATTTAATATAATTATCTAGGTAAATCTCACTTAAACTATATTTATAAATTAATATAATTTAACCGGATTAATTAATGTCAGACTTTATTACCGCCTATATGGCTGGTCTTTATGTGACAGATAATTACCGCTATATGGCTGGTGTTGTTGGACTAAATGGATTATTGCATATATGGCTGGTTTTAAATGTTTAATAATATTAATTCCTGATAAAGCAGAACAGAAAATAATTTATATATATTATAATAAGTGAGATTCCTAGATAAGAAATATTAAATGTGGATCCTATAACCCCAGCATTTTATTTTATTATAGGGAAGTGATGAAACACAATATTACTAGGCTTAATAATTGATTTAATTATTTATGGGTAATTTTTTAGTTGGTTTATTGAGTCTTAAGCTTAATGCTTCTTGTTGTCTGATCAACAATAAGATTGATATGGTAAACTTAAAATGAACTAGACATAGGGATTTTAGGTTTCAGTCTTAGATTCAATAGCCACGATCTTCCTTGAGGATAGATAACCCTTTAATAGATTTCCTTACAGGATAGACATATACCAGTCGGGCGGGGGGAGCCATAATTGGAACTTAATCTTAATGAATCTAGGTAATTTGGTTGACATAGACATATGGTTCAATTGGGTTATACTGGGTATTTGCATCTGACCATCGATAGAGGCTTTTGCATATTTTCGTGTTCCAGGTTAGCAAACTGATTTATTACACATAGTAAGAGAATCAATTCATCTTTATAATAATATTGTGTGGAGTCACGACCCTAGATCTTTGAGTCTTTTCTTTTATTTTCCTTAGTATTTTCATTTGAGTCTGGTTTATTTTAATTAGCAAATCCACATTCAACCAACCAAAACAATCATTCATTTCTCTCCCTATAATTAGATACCTGTAAATAAATAGTATCAAAATTTAATAACAGCAGTTGGAATTAAGTCCTCGTGGGATCGATATTTTTATACTACTTGAACGATAGTTCACTTGTGTTATACGTGTGTGTTTACGCCGGTCAGTCCCCTCTAGAATAATCTCAAGACTTCTCTATTTTTCCACATTTTTCCTCATTTTTCCAAATATCATATAACCCCACTATATAAAGATGATACTATTTACCATTTCACAAATGGTAGAGAAAAAGGGAAAGATGAGAAACGAAGTAAGAAGGATAAGGAGAAGAAGAAGAGACGAAGAAAATGAGAGAAAAAAGAAGAAAGAAAGAAAAAAGGGTAAAGAAAAGAGGAAGGAAACAAAGAACGAGAGAGCTTGGCAACCATTGAAGGTGTGAAAAATGAAGAAAAATCAAGAGAAAGAAGGTAAGGGAACTTTAACCCAAGTTTTGGATTTTTGGTATTTTGATGATTTATTGATTGATGATATTGTTGAGTTGTGATAAATGATGTTTATATAAGTTTGGTAATGATAAAATGGTGATTGTTTGAAATCCCCAATTTGTTTGATTTTGGAAATAAGATTAGGTATATTGATAGATTGGATGTGATTAAGCATTGAGAATAATATTGATTATATTGGTGATTGATTGAGTTAAATGTTTGTGTGGAAGTATTGGTTTAAGTGTTAATTTATGTTTTGGAAATCATAAGAGTTTAGTGAAGTAATCAGATCAATAAGGTTATGAGTATTTAAAGTTGATTAGGATGATGTTTTATTGGATGCTATTGAGGTTATTGCTTGAGTGGGATGTGTTGGCCAAAAGTTGAGTATGAAAAGATGAGGAGGAGACCAGAATTTCGGACTAGCGTTGCGACACAGGATGCTCCGAATCGTGACATGATCTGGGAATTTCCCAGAAACACATCTGGTGCAAGACGCATCGCGACGCGAAATGATCATGCATCACGACGCGCACGATAAAAACTTAGGCATGCCTATGGACGACGCGTGTCGCGACGCGCAATGCCTTACGTCATGATGCACAATGCCTTACGTCATGACTCGTGGTCATACAAAAAGCACCTAATTTTGTTTCAAACCATTTCAACATTACCCCAACATGTTAAACGTTACTCAATAAGTCTCGAATCGACTCGTACATACATATTACATCATGATAAAAATACGACACCTTCAAATGATAGTCCTTACTTGAATAAGAAAACCTAGCTTATTTGGATCGATATTTTCTTAGTCCGATTTCTAATAAAAAGTAACAATGTTAGATCATCATAGGAACCAGAAGCTCTTCAGTGAAGCAAAGGAAGGCTAGCGGTACTCCTAAACAGTGAGTGGTCACTTTCTCTTCTCGAACTGATTTTCTAATGGATTTATTTACTCATTTTCTATAAATTGAGACTTACTTTTTACTATTAGGGCGTTAGCCAAATTCTTTAACAATTGCATTTTATTAAGCATATTTAAGAAATATTTTAGAAAAGAAATATTTTTAAAGCATGATTTTAAGGTTTTTCGGGGCATTGAGGAAAAACCCACCCTAGTATATAACTTGAGAAAGCCTAGAATTGACGGACAAAGAACATGTGAACATGTAGAGGACTAAAGAGACGGCGATATGTAACACCCCTAGACCCTAGATTCAGAGCTTGGAGGGTAGCATAGATCCGCACCCCCAGTTCTAATTTGTGGCTTGGGGGACGGCGATACGTAACACCCCAACACCACCATTTTCAGGGACAATAGTGGCATGCTTTGGGGGACGGCGATACGTAACGCCCCAAAGTCATGTATTTGCACTGCTAGCTCCAGTTAGGCATATGGGGGACGGCAATACGTAACGGGGGATGGCGATACGTAACACCCTCATACGTTGAGTTTTCATATTTAGATCAGTACTTAACATCAGATTTTCAGAAAAGCAGTTTTCAGAAAGTAGTTTTCAAAAAGTAGTTTTAAGAAAGGATAAGTTTCATAAAATAGATTTCAAGTAAAGTTTTCAGAAAAAGAGTTTTCATATAAGTCATTTTTTTGAAACTTTGGTTTTAGAATCAAATAATTTTAAATCAGTATTTCAATTGTTTTATTGTCCACTCACTTAGATCATACATAGATCTAACCCCCACTCCAGTTTTCTATGGTTGCAAGTATTCTCAGAGGATGAGTTCGGGAGGACGGATACTGATGCAGTCACTAGGGTGTGGAGTCCATCAGTCCAAGTCAGAGTCAGTGGTGTCCAGTTGGTGTTAAGTAAAGGTCATGTATTAATTTGTAGATGTGACAGTCATTATAAAAGCAAGTGTTAATATGTATTCAGTTATTGATATTTTAGTTGCCTTTAGGCCACAGTTTCGTACATAAGACATTATTAGAAGAGTATTAGTAATTGATCATGGTTAAAGAGTTAGAGGCTTATAGGGTTAGTACGGTCTATCCCATGCCGGAAGCATCTCCCAGATCGGGGATGTTGCACAAAGTTTGGTTGGGGCGACGCGAAGCCAAGGCTCTGCGCGGCACTACGCACATGCCACATTAGGGACACGTGTTGAGAGAATAACGTGTTCCATGGTGTTTTCATCTTATTAGGTGCGTCGCCACCCGCCGACATTTTTGTGTCTCGAAGTGTAAGCTGAATTTCAGTTTTTACCCTTTTCCATGTTTGGTTTGTCCTTTCGAGCATCCGAGCAGTATTTTACCTACCAAATAACAAAAATAACACAATAAAAACACTCAAAATATAACTAAAAATATCATTTCACAAACGTGCCAAATTAAGAGGATTAATGAAACTATAAGTGTAAAATGATTGATTTATCGTATAATAAATATGTATTTTCTATTGTTCATCAATATTCACTATTAAGTTCTTAAAAATCCCAAATTAAGCTCATATTCTCATTTTCGTAAAATAACAAGCAACAAAGTTGAAGCCATTAACAAGATTATTCAACCCAAAAGAAGCAATTAGATGAAACCCATTACCTTTAGGATTGAAAAGCGGAAGCATAACCGCTTTTTACTGCACTACCATGAAACAGAGAGAGAATAAGAGAAGAGGAGAACAGAAGGGTGATTTACTTGTTTACTAGTTCACAACACTCAATATTAAGCTTAGGGCTTGAATCATGGGTTTCCAAGAACGAAATTTTCCATCCAAAATTACTTCCCATCACTGCCTTGAACCGAAATGGTGATGGGTGTGTAGAAGGTTTCCCCAAATCGTGTGATGAGGAAAGGAAGATGAGAAAGTGAGTTTAGAGAGTGTGGTTCACGTTTTTTGTCCCTTTTTTAAAAATAAAAATAAAAATTGCTTTTACTAATTCCCTTTTTATTACATCACCCTTAAAAAAATCTAAGCCAAAGTAATAATATTTGGCTCTAACATTTCTAATTCTTCAATTCTTACTTCTATTCAAATAACTACCATAACTTAAGAAATCAATAACTATAAAATTCCAATCTTAAGGTATTCCACTCACTTATTTACTTAAGTCGGCAATAATCTCTATCATAGCCCGATAATTTCGTAAAAATTCAAATAATTATCCCACTGAGTTATTATATTTATGTTAGGGTTGGTGCTCAGAGTGCCAATCCGGATAGTATTAATGTCTGATTTATAAATACGAGCGATTCAATTTTCCATAATATTACTAATTGAACGGTAGAACCCTTGACTTTTATACGCTTATTCGATCTAATTGCGATTAGATATCTTATTACGATTAGATCGAAACTGAATCTGGTTCAGTGATACGTGTATATTAGACAAAGATCCTAGGATTTACAGTATAGTGCGCGGTTACAACGTAGTTTGTAATTGACATTGGGAAGCCCACTATTAGTTGTATATCCTTAAATAAAGTTCCTGGTCAAGATTTACTAACACGGGTCGGTTAGTAAAATCCGCTGAGACCAGTACATGTCGTATATCGTGACTTGGTCTGATGGTTTATCCCAGTGAACCATGAGTCTAAGGAGACTCATATAGACATGTAGGTGTTTATTTGATAAGACACCGAACGACTCATTGAAGATTTCCTAATAGATGGTACACCAACGTCAATAGGAACCTTCTCGAGTTGAGCGAGCATAGTAGTCCTTCGACTTGAGATACCACGGTGAGATATATGAGTTATCCTCCACACTTTGATTGTAGTCACGTCAACGATCTATTCATGATCAGACCTCCGCCTATTCGTTGGGTGTGGACTGATGCTCATGATATCTAGTGCGTATCTGTAGGCACTGTATTTTTGCATATAAATCCCTATGAAGAGTCCCATTTGGAGGCACTACCTTTTAAGTAGCGGAAGCCGCGGGAAACGGACATCGGAAGGGAAAAGATGGAAATCAGAACTTTATCGAATTTGACTCACTTGTTTAGCTTCAGGCTCGCTGGTGGACCTCCGTTTTAAAGCACCTTTAGCCTAAAAAAAAACCCGCAAACACTTAACCCTGGCCCAAAACACAACACCTAGCCCATCACACTTGGCCCACACGCCCAAGGCCCTCAAAATACAACCCAATTAAATAAAATATTAATTAAATAATATACCAAATTAAATTAAATAATTAATTAAGTCATATACCAAATTAAATAAAACAAATAAAATCTAAATAATCACCTACCAAAATAATAAAAATACTCACCCAAATTAAAGAAATTGCATGCCTAATTAAAATCAATCAACAAATATTATTCCTAATTAAAAATATATTATTCCTAACTTAAAATATTGTATGCCTAACCAAGCCAATCAAATATTCAACCTTCCTAATCTAAGCCAATCTTGTCTCCATCAAATCTCTTGCTTTCCTTGTCTAACACCAAATCATATCTCTCTTTAATTCCAAATATCCTTTCCTTGTGAGACAAGGGGAAGCCCTAGCCCTTGTCTATAAAAACAACCCAAAACCAAGCCATCTTGGCCTTCTTCCCTAATATACACGGCTCACACAAAAAAAATAAACAAAAAAAATAAAACAATTGTCTTCCTCTCTCTCAACCGAGACAACATAAGCCAACAAGATCAACACACCTGCCCCTCACACGTTAGCTGCCCTTTACCACGCCCCAGCTCTCGCCATTTGCAGCCACTTTAAGCCACCTCACGGCACCTTCACCCTTGCCTCACAAAGCCACATGCCATTAGCCCTTCACCCCTTCACGTAAGTAACTGCCCCTTCACGCCTAACTGCTAAACACATGCCCAGTAAGCCACACGTACCACCCAAAACCGCACCTGCTGACCATAAACACTTGATCCTCTCTCGGCCAGCACCTTGGCTCTCTAACGGCACAAAGAAGCCAACTCACTCGTCACAGCCCTCATAAGCCACCTGCCCCAGAACCGTAAGCACTCAACAAATTGCACGTAAAAAACTACCTCAAAATTGCACCTAAAAACAGTCCAGAAACCGCCCCAAACAGTGACGAAAACTGCCCCCGAACAGTCCCTAAATGTACCTGAAACAGTGACCAGAAAACCGCGAGGAAATAGCAGCAAAACGGAGTGAAAACAGCGAGCAAAATAGCGAAACAGCAAGGTAAAACGCAAACCAGTGAACCAAGAAAAGTTGCGGAGTGATAGCCCTTCCGACGTCCGTGAAACGCGAGTCCGAAAGTCGAAATAAAAGGTTAGACCTGAGGGTATTTTCCACATTCGTTTTCTGTTTTATTTTTATTATTTATTGAGTATTGTTAGCATGATTGTTATGTTAAAATGCATGTTGTGGCCCTTGAGTAGATAAATATGCATGGATTACGAAATATTGTATGTTGTGGCTTTGGAATAAAATGAAAGATGTGTCAACTCTCGCGGTATATCGGATGGAAACCCGGACATAAATTTCATAGCCGATTCCGAATGGACGGTATTATGATCTGTACTGGGGATACAACTCCATGTACCGCTTGGGTAAACGGCACTTTCTTTTGTTTTATGTTGCTTTGATTTATTTATTATTCATCATTCAAATTCCGCATGTTACCTATTTATGCATGATGCGATCGAGCGCATGGGCTTAGTAAGTCAGATTAAAGGTCCCCTATTTTGAGGGATTAAAACCCTTTACCACGATGCTTTGCCGCGCCGGTTGATGTGTGTTCGGTTGGATGTAAGATATGTCCAATCGGGCATACTAAGTTCGATATTATTGTCTTTATTCTTTGTATGCATGATGCGCTCGAGCGCATGGGCTTAGTAACTCGGATTAAAGGTCCCTTATTTTGAGGGGTTAAAACCATTTACCACGATGCTTTGCCGCGCCGGTTGATGTGTGTTCGGTTGGATGTAAGATATGTCCAATCGGGCATACTAAGTTTGATATTCTTGTCTTTATTCTTTGTATGCATGATGCGATCGAGCGCATGGGCTTAGTAAGTCGGATTAAAGGTCCCCTATTTGGAGGGGTTAAAATCATTTACCACGATGCTTTGCCACGCCGGTTGATGTATATTCGTTTGAATGTAAGATGTGTTCAATCGGGTATACGAAGTTTCATATAGTTATCATTGTCTTTGTACGCATTGTAATGAAAGGCGCATGGGCTTATTGTGTTGGATTAAAAGGTTCTCCATTTGGGGGAAGAAAATCCTAAAAGGCTACCTTTACCACGATATTTGATGTGCCTTTCATCTATTGATTGCATCATTTACCTTAGTCTTGGCTTAACGTAGTATAATTCATATATCCATGTTATGATAGCATTTGAGTATTTTTTCTTGTAGTATATCGGATGGAAACCTAGACATAAATTATGTAGCCGATTCCGAATGGACGGTAATGCGGTCTGTACTTGGGATACAATTCCACGTACCACTTGGAAAAGTGCTCACATGTGTGTTTGTGTCCATATTAGTTATCTTCTTTTGCACCACGTCATAGCATGCTTACTTTAATGCCTAATTGCATCCTTAAGTGTCTTTTTGCATTATGTACTTAGTTGACTCTTTTATTTGTGCATGGACATGTAATGGCTATTTGTTTATGATATGTCTATGAAATCAAATGTTCACCATTATTTGATTCGCCTTTATGCGTGCTTGTGTGGTTAGTGTGTGCTTGTGTTTCCATGAATACAATATGCCAACGAAGTTGTATGTTCGTTGTGCTACTTTGATGTACTTTCAAGCATGCAATCTTAGATGTGAAATATATGCAAATTTAGGTGTAAGTTTTATTTTTGTGCATATGGATTTAGAAGCATGATACTCTTGGAAATAAGTGTTACTTAAGCTTGATTAAATCATTACATATCCTTTCATTACAAGTGACATAAGTAAGGGACCATTCCGAACCCAACGGTTAGAGGTCTTCCCTTGCGAGGGGTGAGTGCGGCCTTAAATCTCATTTTCCCGGTTCACACCGGGTGGCGACTCCATTATTCTCCGGTTTAGTCCCCCGTGGCTACTCCATACTCCCGACCGGGCCGCGAGCCCGGGATAGCATGCGTCGTCCAGTTTCTGTGTCCCACAGTCTGGCGACTCCACCGGGGATAGAGAATCGGCCCCGAAATATTGTCTTGTAATGTTTGGATTTATGTTCTCATTGACCGTGTCTATAGTGGATAAAATGAGGGTTTAATCAAAGGCATTTTGAGGCTAGGTAATGGTTTGGTGTCTCCTTCATTCACTACCTTTCTAGAAGGAAAAGCTGTGAAGGCACCTATATAGCCATCTACCCGTAACCTATTGTGATGGACTAATTTGGAGGACTCGTTGTTTATTCCTGTCACCAAGCGATAAGAGCCTAAGAGGCTAGGGTACTTAAGACAGCCTCGCTCCACCCTCCCTCTGGGGAATCTACAACGGGAAATCCATTTGACAGTCAGTCACACACCATAGCTCATTGGCACGTACCTTAGTGTAAAAAAAGGGCGCTCACTTGGTCGTCGAACCCTTGATTGGGGGAGACCTAGTTGTGGGCCATCCTTCGCCGGTTGAGAGCCTTTGTCTACACTCTTGCGAACCCACTCATAGACCGGGTTTTATGGTTAAAGTAACAATTATTTCCTTGAATATGTGTTTGTGGACCATCCTCATTTGGATGCAGTTGGACTATTGTCAGAAATACGAACTTGATGGGCCATTTAAACTTGGGCGAGTTCATATCTTATGACCATTAGGCCCAAAGCTTCTGAAATGTTGATGGGCCATTCTGTAGAAATCATTGTTTTATGTTTGCATTATCTTTGTTTTATGCTTGTGTTTGGGAACATCGTCGCTTGGATCCATTTGGACCATTTGTCATGGGATATGGGCTTGTTGGGCCATTTAAACTGGGACAAGAACGTATCTTATGACGATTGGGCCAAAGGCTTCTAAATATTGATGGGCCATTTTGTGCTTATGTTTAGGAACATTATCATTTAGATACGGTTGGACTTCTTGCCATGAGATGTGAACTTGTTGGGCCATTTAAACTGGGACGAGTTCACTCCTATGACAGTTAGCCCAAAAGCTTCTAAAATGATGATGGACCAATTTGTATAAAAATTTTAATAAATTGATATATTCATTGTATCACATGCGTCTCATTCATTTCATGCATACACGCATCATGTTAACCCCTTGTGTTCTAAAAAGCCATCATAGATTCCCGTTGGGTTGGAAGAGTGAAGACTCACTAAAAGACCGGTAAAAAGATATGAGTACATCCGATAACGAGGTATCCGGGATAGATCAGTTAGAAAATGGTTTCGTCAAGATCCGAACAGTTGCAAGCCTTGACTACTACAATGACAAATATGGTTGTGCCCCGTGCTGGGGGAAATTCTGAGAATGTGAGGCGTGAGGAGCCTCTGAATGGGTTGGGGGATGATATCCCCACTTTTGATGATGACATGGCAGAGTATGCAACAGGCAGAGTGATTGGGTCTCAGCAGAATTTCAGAAGCTCCGGGAACAGGTCGAAACAGTTACCTGCAAAATGAGGGGTAAACATGAAGAGTTGTTAGATTATGAGGCAATGACCTTCGGAGAACAGCTGCCAGTTCAGTTTGAAATGCCCGACATGGCCAAGTTTAATGGGAATGGAGACCCGAGAGTCCATCTGCAGCAATATGTCTCAGTCATGAGTTCAATGGGTCTTTCACAGCGCCAGGTCCAAAAGATGTTTGGGATGTCACTCGAGGGGGCACCCGTGGTTTGGTATCATAGCCTTGAGAATAAGGTTAAGGAAGATTGGAGAGAACTAGCTGATGCTTTTCTGAAGCAATATGTTACAGACTTAGAGATTGACTTGTCACTCCGTGATTTGGAGAACACTAAACAGAAGCCAGAGGAAAGTTTCAAAGAGTATGTGGATCGCTGGAGAAGCCAGCTTTTGAAAATGCAGACTCGGCCTTCAGAGAAGACCAAATTAAGATGATTATCAAGGGCACCAATCCCTTTATTTATGGTAAGCTAAGGAGGATGACCTCCATGATTACTGATTTCCGACAGTTGAGAGAGACTGTTATGGATATTGAAGAAGAGGAGGCTGAAAACAGAAAGTTTTATGGCCAGAATAGAAGAACTTTTGGGGTGCATTCTGAGACTAAACCCGCTACGGCCGAGGTTGCTGCCATCAAGAACCGGCATTTCTCTAACCTGGGGAAGCCGTTATCTAAGGTGCTTGAGAAGTTGAAGGGACAATGACTCCTAAAACCCTTAGAGCCTAAACCACTTCCAGATCCTATACCACCCAACCTTGACCTAAGCCTGTATTGTCACTTCCATCAGAGGAGAGGCCACGAAACTGACAACTGCACCCGGCTTAGGCATGAAATCCAAAACCTCATCGATGCTCACAAAATACCCGACCAGAGAAAGAACAACCAACACATATTGGAACCCCCTACCAATTACCACTCCGTTCCACCACCCACCTACATGATCAACTCTGGATTGCCTGAAACTTTTGTCCTCCAAACCATTAACCATCAAGCTTCTTACATAGAGATAGGGGATGACAGTGAAGAACTGTAGGTCAAGAAAGAAGCAATGTTGCGAATGATGAAGTTGTTCCTCCTAGTTTATTTGATCCTGTATTTTTAATTTAGAGATTGATTTGGTCTACCTATTCGAACCATTTCTTAAATGATAATAAAGACGTTTATTTCGTTTACATGCCTGAGTCTCTCCCTCCAACCTGCAACATTAGTATATTTGAGAAAAACATTCAACCTTGGTACTATGAAATTCAGTGATGTTTAGAACACGGGGAATCTTCGGAAGCAACAAAAGTACAGTCAGTTTCAGAAATGAATCAGTATCAGCTTGGGGGCGAGGCCCACATTATCAGTATCAGTTTAGGGGCTTAGGCCCACATCAGCATCAGTTTGGGGATGAGTCCCAGGGCCGAGGCCCACATCAGTATCAGCTTAGGGCCAAGCCCACATCAGTTTCAGTTTTGGGGATGAGTCCCAGGCCGAGGCCCATATTAGTATCAGCTTGGGCGAGGCCCACATCAGCATCAGTTTAGGGTCGAGGCCCACATCAATATCAGCCTAGGGCCGAGGCCCACATCAGTATCATCTGGGGCTGAGGCCAATATTAGTATCAGTCAGGGTCGAGGCCCACATCAGTATCAGCTCAGGGCCGAGGCCTACATCAGTAACAGTTTTAGGATGAGTCCCAGGGCCGAGGCCCATATCAGTATCGTTCTGAGGGCAAGGCCCATGTTAGCATCAGTTTGGGGATGAGTCCCAGGGCTGAGGCCCACATCAATATCAGCTTAGGGCCAAGGCCCATATTAGTTTCAGTTTTGGGGATGAGTCCCAGGGTCGAAGCCCACATCAGTTACAGTTCGGGGATGAGTCCAGGGCGAGGCCCATATCAGTATCAGCTTGGGGCGAGGCCCACATCAGCATCAGTTTAGGGCCGAGGCCCACATCAATATCAGCCATGGGCCAAAGCCCACATCAGTATCAGTCTGGGGCTGAGGCCCATATCAGTATCAGTCAGGGACGAGGCTCACATCAGTATCAGCCTAGGGCGAGGCCCACATCAGCATCAGTTTAGGGCCGAGGCCCACATCAATATCAGTTTAGGGCTGAGGCCCACATCAATATCAGCTTGGGGGCGAGGCCCACATCAATATCAGCTTGGGGGCGAGGCCCACATCATTATCAGCATCAGTTTAGGGGATGAGGCCCACATCAGTTTCAGTTTTGGGGATGAGTCTTAGGGCCGAGGTCCACATCAGTTTCAGTTTAGGGACGAGCCCCAAGGGCGAGCCCACATCAGCATCAGTTTGGCCGAGTATGGCACTCCGAAAGTGGAGCATGGTTCGAAAATGGACTACTATCACATCTCGCCGAAAGTGGCACTCCAAAAATGGAGCACGGTTCGGAAATGGAACAAGGAAGGCCTAACCCATCGGAATATGATACATATCCATGCATACATGCATACATATCACATACATGCAATGTTTGTTTTGTGTTCGTAGGTTTGTAGCGGCAAAGACCATCTCATCAAATAACGGTTCAAAAATGAGCAACATTCTCGCACAACACTGTTCAGAAATGGACCGCTACCACAACAGATGCCGAAAATGGCGCCCCAAAATGGAGCACACATAGCAGACGCGCGAAAAATGGCACTCCAAAATAGAGCACCCACAACAGATGCCGAAAATGGCGTTCCAAAATGGAGCACACAGCAAATGCCGAAAATGGCGTTCCAAAGTGGAGCACACACACAAAAATGCCGAAAATGGCGTTCCAAAATGGAGCACACACAGCAAATGCCGGAAATGGCGTTCCAAAATGGATCACAAACAGCAAAGGCCGAAAATGGCGTTCCAAAATGGAGCACACACAGCAAATGCCGGAAATGGCGCTCCAAAATGGAGCACACAAACAAAAGATGCCGAAAATGGCGCTCTAAAAATGGAGCACGGTTCGGGAATGAACCAGGGGTCGCAGCACCTCACCACCAAATCAACTCAACTCAACACATGGTAAGTCAAGTGGCAGCTGGCGAGCCAGGTAAGTGAAAATGCATTGCATAAATTGATAGGATTGTCACTGTTACACATTACACAAGTCCCATCAAAGTGGGGGCGACTGTAGGCACTGCATTTTTGATATAAATCCCGATGATGAGTCTCATTTGGAGGCACTACCTTTTAAGTCGCGGAAGTCGCGGGAAACGGACATCAGAAGGGAAAAGATGGAAATCAGAACTTTATCGAATTTGACTCGCTTGTTTAGCTTCGGGCTCGCTGGTGGACCTCCGTTTTAAAGCACCTTTAGCCTAAAAAAAACCCGCAAACACTTAACCTTAGCCCAAAACACAACACCTAGCCCATCACACTTGGCCCACACCCCAAGGCCCTCAAAATACAACCCATTAAATAAAATATTAATTAAATAATATACCAAATTAAATTAAATAATTAATTAAGTCATATACCAAATTAAATAAAACAAATAAAATCTAAATAATCACCTACCAAAATAATAAAAATACTCACCCAAATTAAATAAATTGCATGCCTAATTAAAATCAATCAACAAATATTATTCCTAACTTAAAATATTGTATGCCTAACCAAGCCAATCAAATATTCAACCTTCCTAATCTAAGCCAATCTTGTCTCCATCAAATCTCTTGCTTCCTTGTCTAACACCAAATCATATCTCTCTTTATTCCAATATCCTTCCTGTGAGACAAGGGGAAGCCCTAGCCCTTGTCTATAAAAACAACCCAAAAACCAAGCCATTTGGCCTTTTTCCCTAACATACACGGCTCACATAAAAAAAATAAACAAAAAAATAAAACAATTGTCTTCCTCTCTCTCAACCGAGACAACATAAGCCAACAAGATCAACACACCTACCCCTCACACGTTAACTGCCCTTTACCACGCCCCAGTTCTCGCCATTTGCAGCCACTTTAAGCCACCTCACGGCACCTTCACCCTTGCCTCACAAATCCACATGCCATTAGCCCTTCACCCCTTCACGTAAGTAACTGCCCCTTCACGCTTAACTGCTAAACACATGCCCAGTAAGCCACACGTACCACCCAAAACCGCACATGCTGACCATAAACACTTGGTCCTCTCTCGACCAGTACCTTGGCTCTCTCACGGCACAAACAAGCCAAATCACTCGTCACAGCCCTCATAAGCCACCTGCCCCAGAACCGTAAGCACTCGACACCTTGCAAGTAAAAAACTACCCCAAAACTGCATCTAAAAACAGTCCAGAAACTGCCCCAAACAGTGACGAAAACCGCCCCCGAACAGTCCCTAAATGCACCTGAAACAGTGACCAGAAAACCGTGAGGAAATAGTAGTAAATCGGAGTGAAAACAGCGAGCAAAACAGCGAAACAGCGAGGTAAAACGCAAACCAGTGAACTAGAAAAGTTGCGGAGTGATAGCCCTTCCGACATCCGTGAAACGCGAGTCCGAAAGTCGAAATAAAAGGTTAGACCTGAGGGTATTTTCCAAATTCGTTTTCTATTTTATTTTCATTATTTATTGAGTATTGTTAGCATGATTGTTATGTTAAAATGCATGTTGTGGCCCTTAAGTAGATCAATATGCATGGATTACGAAATATTGTATGTTGTGGCTTTGGAATAAAATGAAAGATGTGTCAACTCTCGCGGTATATCGGATGGAAACCCGGACATAAATTTCATAGCCGATTCCGAATGGACGGTAGTATGATCTGTACTCGGGATACAACTCTACGTACCGCTTGAGTAAACGGAACTTTCTTTTGTTTTATATTGCTTTGATTTATTTATTATTCATCATTCAAATTCCGCATGCTACTTGTTTATGCATGATGCGATCGAGCGCATGGGCTTAGTAAGTCGAATTAAAGGTCCCCTTTTTGAGGGTTAAAACCATTTACCACGATGCTTTGCCGCGCCTTGATGTGTGTTCAGTTGGATGTAAGATATGTCCAATCGGGCATACTAAGTTCGATATTATTGTCTTTATTCTTTGTATGCATGATGCGATCGAGCGCATGGGCTTAGTAAGTCGGATTAAAGGTCCCCTATTTTGAGGGGTTAAAACCCTTTACCACGATGCTTTGCCGCGCCGGTTGATGTGTGTTCGGTTGGATGTAAGATATGTCCAATCGGGCATACTAAGTTTGATATTATTGTCTTTATTCTTTGTATGCATGATGCGATCGAGCGCATGGGCTTAGTAAGTCGGATTAAGGTCCCCTATTTGGAGGGGTTAAAATCCTTTACCACGATGCTTTGCCGCGCTGGTTGGTGTATATTCGTTTGAATGTACGATGTGTTCAATCGGGAATACGAAGTTTCATATAGTTATTATTGTCTTTGTACGCATTGTAATGAAAGGCGCATGTGCTTATTGTGTTGGATTAAAAGGTTTTCCATTTGGGGGAAGAAAAGCCTAAAAGGCTACCTTTACCACGATATTTGTTGTGTCTTTCATCTATTGATTGCATCATTTACCTTAGTCCTGGCTTAACATAGTATAATTCATATATCCATGTTATGATAGCATTTTAGTATTATTTCTTGTAGTATATCGGATGGAAACCCAGACATAAATTACGTAGCCGATTCCGAATGGATGGTAATGTGGTCTGTACTTGGGATACAATTCCACGTACCACTTGGAAAAGTGCTCACATGTGTGTTTGTGTCCATATTAGTTATCTTCTTTTGCACCACGTCATAACATGCTTACTTTAATGCCTAATTGCATCATGAAGTGTCTTTTTGCATTATGTACTTAGTTGACTCTTTTATTTGTGCATGGACATGTAATGGCTATTTGTTTATGATATGTCTATGAAATCACATGTTCACCATTATTTGATTCGCCTTTATGTGTGCTTGTGTGGTTAGTGTGTGCTTGTGTTTTCCATGAATACAATATGCCAATGAAGTTGTATGTTCGTTGCTACTTTGATGTACTTTCAAGCATGCAATCTTAGATGTGAAATATATGCAAATTTAGGTGTAAGTTTTATTTTTGTGCATATGGATTTAGAAGCATGATACTCTTGGAAATAAGTGTTACTTAAGCTTGATTAAATCATTACACAAATCCTTTCATTACAAGTGACATAAGTAAGGGACCATTCCGAACCCAACGGTTTGAGGTCTTCCCTTGTGAGGGGTGAGTGCGGCCTTAAATCTCATTTTCCCGGTTCACACCGGGTGGCGACTTCATTATTCTCCGGTTTAGTCCCCCGTGGCTACTCCGTACTCCGACCCGGGACCCGCCGAAGCCCGAGACAGCATGCGTCGCCCAGTTTATGTGTCCCACAGTATCAAGATAGGATTAGTCAGTCATGTGTACAGGCATAGGCATCTTCACGTTTTTACAATCTAGTAAATTTTATGACCGTGGTATAAACTTCAGAAATCAGTTTCGTGATATTTAGAGATCGTAAATAGAAAGTCGATTTTATATAGAAAGAATTATGAGCATTATATCCCAGAGTATATACCGAAGATTTGACGTTTTCATCTTATCCCAAGTATAATACAGATAGCCTGTGATGGAGTATTATACGTATGCATGACCTCGACTTGCATAGTTTAGCAAGATTATTCATGGTCGTCATAATCCATGAGTGGGTGGATTATGGACACGAAATTGGATTTCGTGATGGATAAACCTAAACTTAGAGAGTCCCACAATATGAAGTGTACTCATTGAACACTTAGGCTACTCGATATAAATAATACAGATTATTCATAATACTTCACCAGATTAAATGAGTTAACTCGAATCGTTTAAATAGGTTAAACAATAACACTGCATTAGGTGGATTTTGTCCGATAATAATTATTGTGTATTTATATTTGATACATAATACGATTAGATACACATTAATTATTCATCAAATTAGATTTTGACACATGCCAAAAATATATGTATTTGTTATTTATTGTAAATAAAAATACATATATATAATAATTATATATTAATTATTTAGATATTTTATTGTTAAATATTTGAATAGTTTAATAATATTAATATTTCCTAAATGTTGTGAAATATAGTTGATTATTATTGGAAAATTGTATAACTTAATTAACTTTATTTGTCCAATTATGTTGGTTAGTATAAAGTTTAATGTTTTTTATTTGATTGGATCAAATTTTTATGGACACAACTGCTCTTGGAGTTGATCATCTATTTCCTTTTAAATTGAAATTTTTTTCTTTGTGCTTCCATGGAAGCTCTTGACCAAATAACACCTCCATAAAAGGCTCTCCAACTTTTCTTGATGATCCAATGAATGAAATGAAGGAAAGTAAGAAAAAAAGACTAAGGAATTAGGAGATTTAGGTAATTTTTTTCAAATCCCTAAGTTTGGAAAATTTGTTTCATATTTCTTGTTGATCTTATGAGATCTAGGGTTTCTTCATTTCTATGAAATTTGGGGCTTTTGTTGTTGGATGGTGAATTGGAAGTGTTTGTTTTAAAGTGTGAAGTGTGAATGAGCTTTTGTGTTGTTGGACAACCTGTTGCCATTCTAGTGTGATAGCCACTCTTATTATGCCTAAAATTATTCTAGAGTTCTTTATGTGTGGTGGCTTTGAATGGGTGTTGGATTAATTAGATTAATCTTACTAAAAATTAGATTTAAAGCATGAAAATGGGCAATTTCGTTTACTGTTTCAGACCTGGAATATCTCTGGAAATTTTGTGATGAAATTGATGTGTTATGAATGTATTGGATGTGTTTTGGGAGTTGGATCAATTTCCGGAAAGTGTTTTTCCGAGTTGAAATAAGCGAAAACGAGCCAAAAACAGCGTTACACCGGGTGGATTTTGAGCCAACTGGGTGACGGCTGTCCAAACAGTGAATTCGTCACTATTTGGACTGCCCATGAACTGCCCTGACAATATGGGGGCCAGTGTTTTAAAACTCAGCTGAGGCGGC